>LJSK01000065.1:26293-62536 GCA_001299535.1 Leptomonas seymouri
GGGGGGGGGGAAGCATTGTGGTGGCACAACAGCGCGTGTTGTTGCTTGGGGGGCTGCCGCAGGGGACAAATGAAAGGCGGTCGTTTCAGTTGCAGTGCGCACAGAGGCGCAGTGGCTGCATCGGTGCCCCAGGCGCCCCCAACGCTCTTTCTATTATGGATGACGTCCATTCTAGTGCCTTGTGGTAGTGCACTTCCTTTTATTGCTCTTTTTTTTTTTGACTTGCATCACTTACTGTGCGACTAAGTGTAAGGAAGATAAATAAAGTGTCTTCGACTGCAGATGAGGTGATTGCGCCCCTCCTTCATATGGTTATTATGATTACTCCGTGCTGGCCTCCACCCCCACCCCGTAATAGTAGAAGGCACAGCGCTACATGCGATTCTCCGAGACGAGCCCTTCAGTGATCGTCCCCTCTGACAACGTGGTGCTCCACAATCTAAGTTTCCTTCTATTTCCATCACGTGCATATATATACGTTTCGAAGCAAAGAAATCACGTCCGAGACCGGCAGAAGCACACTGCAAACGGCTGCCTAGACCGTCCACAGCATAGCCGTCCCCACCCACGGACACAGCGAAGTCTCATTGAGACGGCCGTGCGGAAGTGACACCCGGGCTGCTTCACGGGGACGCTGTACACCTTCCTTGCTCACCTTCTCTACTGTCCATTGTCGCTGGGGGCGCCGTGTCTCATCATGCCCTCTTCCTCTCCGTCATCAACCTCATCCAGAGTGATTTCGCACGAGAGGGTGCTGCGCTATGTCTACGAGTTTCTGGATGAAAGCGGCTACCAGCAATCGCTGCGTGCCCTGCAGGCAGAGTCGAAAATCCCCTACAACGTGATCCACATCTCCCAGGATGGCAGCGATGGCCGTGCCGCATCTGCTGTAGAGGATCGGGTAAGTCCGCATGGCAGCAAGAAGGTGCCCAGTAAGGTGTTTGCGCGTCCCTCTGAGCACGGCCTTGAAACAGCGGTAATGGAGGGCAGCTGGGCCGAGGTACTGCACGTGTACGTTGACGGCCTGCTGCTCCCAGAGGAGGTGAAGGCGACGCTTTACGAGGTAGTGTTGGAAGAAATGGTAGAGCTCCACGGGCTGGTGCCTGCCGCCCGCTCACTGCTCCTCAACGCCCCGATTTTTCAGCTCATGAAAGCCGACACCCCCGCCCGGTACATCCGGCTGGAAAAGATGATTGAGCAGGGGCAACATACGATGAGCGAGGGCAGCTCCAACACTGCGGTGATGCGGCGAGTGACACCCGAGATGCGACAGCGACGGGCAGCGGTGTTACAGCAGCTCAAGACAGCCATCCGCTTCCGCGCCGAAGCGCCGGTGGGCCGTTTAGCCGCGGCTCTGGCACGGGCTGCCGTATCTGGAGGGGCTTCAGGAAACTGTGCACTCACTGCTGCACCGGAGGCTACGCAGTCGTCGCGTAAACGGGATCGGGAGCCGGAGCTAGGTGGCGATGCGGCGTGGGCGGACACGTTTTTGCAATACCCGTTGGCCGCTCCGAAGGATGTACGGCGCCGACTACCTTACAGTGGTGAGCAGGCCGCTTGCTGCTGCGCCCCACTACTGCTTGGGGAAAAGAAGCTGTTGCTGGTGGGCCGCGCGGACGGTGTGGTAGATGTGGTCAACACGGAGACGGGCGAGGTAACGGGAAACTCGCTTCGCCACACAGAGGGGGTGCTGTCTTTGGCGCGAGATACCGCGGATGGCGCTGATGCAGGTCTAGAGTGGGTCGCCGTCGGCTACCGGGATGGGTGGGTTAAGGTATATAATCTAGAGAGCCGCAAGCTGGTGCGGCGCTTTGAGAAGGCGCACACGATGGGTGTCACTGCGCTCTTCTTCACGGGAACACGGACTATTGAGGGGTTGTCGCGGCATCAGTCGTTACTCGTCTCTGGATCGTTCGACGGCTGCGTGCGTGTGCTGGACATCGCTGCAGGTGTGCCCGTCTGCACGGTGGCGAACTGTCACTCTAGCGCCTTTGTGCACTGCCTCCTGCCGCTCACATGTGTGGACCGCAGTGCGGACTCTCGCTTTTGCTTTTTAAGCAGCGGGAATGACAGTACATTGGCGGTCTGGCGTCTTGAGGACCAACGCATCAGCGTAGATCACGACGGTGGTGTGGTGGTGCACCGCGTACAGGATCCAATTCCGCTGTGTCAGCTACACAGCGAACTGCGGGAGGCGGTGCCGACCATGCTGTATGGCCTTCCCTCCACCCCCTCCGCTGTCCGTGACGCGCCTCTCGGACACACTGGACCACTCAAGGACAAGGTGATCGCCACCTGCGACACTCTCGTGCTTACCCGTGCGGGCCAGGCCGCTGTGTGCCGCGTGTCTGTGCAAGATGAAGGTAGCAACTACTTCTCCCTCATGCTTCAAGCGCTCTGCGTCATTGTCACGGCCCACCCCCTCCGCTCTGCCTTCCCACACGTCCACAATGCGGTGTCGCTGCCGGTGCCGTTGCTGTCGCTCTACGCTGCGGATAGCGAGGGCACGGTGAGTCTGCACAACATTGAGATGAAGTGGTGCAACGCGGAGCAGTGGGCGGAGTTCGGGGGTTGCATGAGGGTGAAGGAGGCGGCGGACCAGAGCTCCGTGGTCATTGTGGAGGTGGGCAAGGCGGTGAAGGATCTGCATGTCACCTGCCTCTGGCTCTCTTCCCAGCACCAACCCTCGAGCGTGATCACCTACGGTCCGTCTCTCGCGGCTGTGTATGAAATCTGGTAATGATGACGTGAGTAGCGTTTCCGAATTTTGACGGTGTTAAAGCGACTTCGGTGCACATGTTGCCACGTAGATGGTAGATGGAAGCCAACTGTTGCTGCTGGTGCACTCATCTTTTTTGCTTCTCTTCTGGGTGTCTACCGTCTCGGAAGGAGGCACGCGTGGGCTGTGTGAGTGGAGGAGCGCGGCAGGAGAAGGCTCTACTTGGACTGGATAAAGTGTGAAGGCAGAGAAGACAAGGATATATATATATATATGTAGGCTTACTGTGTAGGGTGCTGGCGCGTGTGGTCTCTGCCCGTCTTTCGGGTGCTCTCGTTCGTGTTTCCCCTTGTGCCGCTTATGGCGGTTGTGCAACTTTCCTTTTCATTAGCTGCTTCGCCTCCCCTCCACGTATTGCCCCCGCCCCTTTAGGAAACTATCTCCCGCTGTCTATCTATACATCTATCTGCATACATTGTAGTCCATCTTGTTCATTGGAAGCCGCGCCCTGCATACTTCAGCAGCGATGAGCGACAAGTACCTGCGAAGTGAGCAACAGCAACTGCTCAACTCCATTGGTACGGAGGTGTGTTGGGGCTGGTCACCCGCTGTAGACTTCGCCTCGCTGCTCGCGGAGCGTCCACGCCGTACAGGGAAGCCGAGCCCCCCTGCCCACAAAAAGACCGAAGCGAGTGCCAATGCTCTCAAGGCGGTGTCGGCAACTACGGAGATAACTGACGCAAAGAGCAAAGAGGAGCTCGAGTTCGAGGCACTTCTTGCCCAGGTGCGCAGTCGCAAGCCCGAAGCGCCCGCACAACCTTGCGCGGCTTTTGATAGTAAGCCAAGGGCACCCAGCCCAACGTCTTCAGATGCCCCTGCTGCTGCTAACGCCACCAACAGTGATGATGCAGATACGGCGGTGTACGTGCTCTTGGCCGGTGCGTGCGACATCCGTCATATTCTCCGCACTCTCGCCACGCTGCGGGCGTCAGAGGCCCAGGCAGCGGCGCCGAGCACCGCAACACCACCGACATACCACTTTTACCTCTACGAGCCCAACCTGCGGCTGCACTGCCGGCACCTGTTCTTTCTTCAGTGGCTGCTGGATAGCATGTTCGCCCTGGAGGAGCTAGAGGAGCGCGTGCTGATGTTTCTCGATGTGTACGGCAACTCTTTAATGCGTGAGATGACGGCGGCGCAGGTGCGCAACGTCGTGCAGCGCCTGCGAAAGTCGCTAGAGACGGATGCCTCTGAGCTGCAGAAAATCGTGTCTTTTGAGGAGATGAAGTACAAGGAGCGCGACTTCGTGGAGAGCCAGCTCTCGCACTGGGTCTGTGACGCCTCCGTGTGCGACATCGAAGAGCAGTGGGCACAGCGGGTGCGGCAGGAGATGGCGGAGCGCTTCGACAACCGTGACAACATCATCGACTGGGACTTCGTCTTCCACCTCACTGAGTACACGAACCTGCTTAAGTTTCCAGAGTATCGCACGTGGCGCAACACTGGCGTGGCCTTCGATACCAGCCACATCAACCCCCGACGTGGCTTCTCCTACGACTACAAGGTGCCAAACAAGACCTTGTGCTTCTTCTCCCGCACTGGGCGGGGCACCTATGCTGGGGATATCAAGAACGGCCCGTTCTTCTCCTTTGGGGCGCTCACGGATAACGCGCACATCCGCCACCGCACGACGGACGGGACATGCAAGTACGGCAACGGTGTCATCTCGCTGCACAATGTTCGTGCGTGGCTTTATACGTTAATGACCGGCATGCTCTGGCCATGGGCGGACCACGCCTTCGCCTGGGACGACGCGAAGAACTACAACCACCTCCCTCCTGGCACACCGAGCGGGGTCGAGTACGCCGCCACGTTGCCGAGGGTGCGCGTGCACCTCCTGGGCCTCGACTGGGACCGCTTTGTGCTGCACTGCAAGGAGGGTAAGACGCCTCGCATGGACGCGGCTTTCTTTGGCACCTCCTGCACACAATTCATGACGCCAGAGCTCTTCCAACAGGTTATGTGTGCGGAGACGGGCGTTGTCGTGGCAGAGACAGCAAAGTTCATCGTGAATGCCGAGGACTCTGCGAAAGACGCGTATACGGCGAAGTTGGAATCATTGGCAAAGAGCGCCGGATGGGCAAAGGACGAGGCGCTGTCGGGACTGCTGCGTGAGGGCACACCAGACCCACGCCCTGTGCGAGGATCCGTGACGGCGGCGCAGAAGGTGTCAGAGAGTCGATACGCGCAGCCTGCGTTACTCGCCTTCATTCCCTCTCAGTGAGCAAACTAAGTTTCTTCAACTGCCGTGCCGCTGCAGACCAGAAGGCCTCTGTGCGTTAAACGAGTTGGAGCATAGCGAGTGGGTGGGGTGCCACGCAGTGCTTTTGTGCTACTTGGTCGCACACCTTCACCCAGCGACGCTTGCAACCCTCACATTGTGACCACACGAGGCAGTCGGGACTGCCAAACTGTCTGCTATAATTCTTATTCGTATTGTCATCATTATTGTGGTTGCTCGCTGTTGCTTTCCAGTCGCAACACCACTATTCGTTTTTAACTCTATGACGGTTTCTGATAATAGGGCAGCAACGCCGATCGGCGATGTACATTAGTTCTTCTCGTGCTTTGTGGAATAACTTCCCTTTCGGTGCTTCCTCTTGTAAAGCGGGGGAAAGCCACGGAGCCAGCGAGTAGGAAAGAAAATCGATGGGGCCAGCTGTCTCAGCTTCTTCAAGCGATTCCCTAAGCAAAGAAGTAAATAAATACGGTCAACTTACCTTGCACGGCAGCGCGCACTGTTTCACAGACGGCATGGCGCCACCGCGTCATGGCAGATTCTCCGGGCAGTTGAAGGCGTCATTGCAAGCGACCCGCACGACAGTTTATCTTCCTAGTGCACCGTATATATATATGTGTGTGTGTGTGAAAATAACGGAGATGATGCACTGCCTGTAACCGTTCACCCGTTTTATCTCCTGCTACGTCTTCCTTCCTTGGCTTCGTGCTCTGATGTACCTGCTCGTGCGTCTATGCTTTGCTGCACACTTACAGCTATCGATATAGCGAATTCTTTCAAAAAGGAAAAGAATCGGTGCTCGCTGAGTTCGACGGAGTCGCACGCAAAACGTGACCTTGTGATCATAGACCTGCATTGGCAGCAGGGTGCATTCCGCATCGTGATTGCTTTCCAAACAAAAGGACAATTTGGATAGAGGGCGAGGCATGTAAGCCACGCGCCACTAGAAAAAATAAATAGACTATTCTTTGCTGTAGAAGAGCAGCGTCTGAGTGCACTTCCTTTGTCGTGGTACGCGCGACTCTTGCTAGAGAGCAGAGATCTGCATAGAAGCACACACATACACACATTTCCGGCGCGTTGTACCCATTTGTTCTTGTTTTTTCGTATTCCCGTGGAGAACTTCTGCGTTCACCCTTTGAAGATACTCCTTGATATTTTCTGTAACGAAGTGCACCGCAGCGGCGGTAGGGTGAAAAAGAGAAACATATATATGGGAGGCCCAACAAGTAGTTTTTACTCTCATGCCAGCAGAAGAGAAGCCGCCAACGCAGCCTCTGTCGCGCTCGTCGAGCGACTCTGTAGACCTGGCTGAATTCGTGGCGGCAAACCAGCTACGCTCACCGGGATGGCTAAGCGCAGTGAGGCATGCGCAATCCCCGGTAGCGCGCCCTGTTGCTGCGCGTAACGCAACTACCATGGACTTTACAAGCCACAGCAACAATATGAATAGTGACACGACGCCTCCCACCACGCAGGGTGGCGGCAGCACCCTCGTCGAGTATACCCCGGCCACCAGCCGATACCCGGCCGACGCGACAGCGATGGGCAGTCCAATTCCCGTCGACACGGACAACTCTGACGCAAACGTGAATCAACTCGTGTCCCGTCTCACATCACTGGGTGCGGGCAAACGAGCAGGAGCGCACACTGTTCTCAACGCAGTTAGTGGAGGAAGGATGAGTGGTGGTACTGCTGGGCCGCGATGCCGAAGGACTCCTCCGCCCGCGCCGACGCCTGCAGGGGATGCGCCGCAGGCTGAATCTCCACCAGTAGAGCGGCCCTTCGCAGGTGGTTATGTGCCCGATCCACCGGCGCGTTGCCGTTTCAGCAGTGGTAATGGTGAAGCTGCCTCTCAGGCTTCAATCCCGACGGCTGTTGCCGCCTCTGGACATCTAGAGCGCCTGATACCGCAGCAGGCGTACGCCTCGTCCTTGCTTGGGTTGAGTCACGGCGCCACCGCCAGAGCAGAGCAGACGCTGCCGATACAGCAGTACAGTGACCAGTATGAAACGACGATGACCACGGACGTCTCACCGCACCCAAGCACGTATTCCTCGGCCTTGATGCAAGCTCTGTCCCGCATGGAGGGCGCCGCTGCTCTGACCAGCCATTGGAATTCCACGACACAACCGTCTCGCACCGATGCCGACGCCGATGAGCAGGACGATGGCGCAACAGGCGGCTCTGCCTGCCCGCCGGACATCTATGAAGAAGCGATGCGTGCCAAGGTGGCAAAGCAGCAGTGGATGGCGCTAGAGCGTGCGCGGCAGGAGGTACTGGAGGAGGCGCGACGTCGCCGGGACTGCCCTTTCGCCCCGCAGGTGTCCCCGTACGCGGCGCGACTGCAGCGGCCTGCGTCGCTGCGACCGGAGAGCCGCGTCCAGTCGGAGATGATCTCCCGTAAGCAGTGGGTTGCGAAGAAGCAGCAGCAGCAGGTGGAACGTGAGCTGCGCGAGTGCACCTTCCGCCCATTGACGGTGCGCACGGCTCGGTTGGGCCCTGCGGCACTTGCACCTGCTGGGTCGGCCGTGTTTCACAACTTGTACGCGGAGGCGGAGGACCGGCGTGTATTTGAGGAGGAGATCAAGCCGCACGTCATTCGAGAGATGGAGGGGCGCGTGCAGCCGTCGCCGATGCGGCCGGAGCAGCTGGCTGAGGTCGTGGAGCGCTTGTGTGCGCGCGGTGTGACCCGCACGACCGACTCCGCCCCCCGCGAGGGGGAAGGCACGGATGCAGCGCTGTGTGCGGCTCCCCCCACCGGGAGTGCAGCGCCAGACGCAGCAGACAAGCACCAGCCTCTCCTCTCCACGGTGTCACAGCGCATTGTCGCAGCCCAGGTTGCCGCCGGTGAGCGAGATCCCAACATTGTGCGCCACCTCTACCGTCAAGCTGAGCGCGACGCCATCAAGGATCAGCTTCGGTTGGAGCTGAATGCGGAAAAGGAACACATCGCACGAGTGGAGCAGGCCGAGATCCTCGCTCAGAACCACCGCCGTTTGAAGCAAGAGCATTACCGCTCCGTCCTCGCGGCCAAGTACCGGGCTTTGTCAAAGTACGTGTGCGAAACCCAGCACACGTCGTACCGTGCCACTGCGCCCCAATCCGTTGTGCTTCTCGCACGGGCCTCCTTTGACCTGCTAACCGCAGATGAAACGGAGGAGCTGCTGAGCGCAGTGGAGCATTGTGGGCAGCACAAACTCCGCGAGGCCGAGTTCGTCGCCGTTGTCTTTCGGCACTTTGCGGAGCTGCAGGTGGCACCGGCTAACGCTGCGCTGCTGTCCCGACCCCCACCTGCGTCCGCCGTCGTGGGCAACGGGGCTGCGAACGCCAAACGCGCGAGCAGTGTCCCACGCATCGGCGGCAGTGGCAACAGCACAGATGGCTCCCCGCTCAACATCCCAAAAGTGAAGCGCGAGAAACCCGACCCGGAACTCATCGCTCAAATTCGCGAGAGCCGTGCACACGCATTCGAGGAGTGGAAGGCGGAGCATCTGCACAGACGCGCCATTGCTGATGGCGTAGCGACGGACGAGGGCTGCACTTTTCAACCCGCTCCTCGACGCCTTATCCCTTACGAATGCAGACCCGATGTGATCGTGCCGGTGAAAACGACGAAGAGCGAGGCGCTGCGGCGTGCCTACATCGCGTCCCATCAACAAGAGGCAAACGTACCAGATGTGCCCGCCCCTTCCTTGAGGGCCAACACCGACTCCCCGACAGGGCGAACTTCGGCCGCACAACCAGCCCCCACTGCCCGTGAGTTGTTCTCGCAGCCGCCCCCCACCGCGAAGGGTACCGACAGGGTGCGTGATTTCTCTTACGGTGCGCTGTCACGCGCGCGTTCACGTAGTGGGGCTGCAGCCGCAGCACTAGGCGCGGCGGCTCGCGAGGGCAGTGCCGCCAGATCGGGCGCCTCACCCGCGCCACGACCGCAGTCGCAAGCTGCTTCTGTCGGAGCGGATGGGCCTTCCCCATCTCCGCCACAAACAGGGTCATTGAAGTCAGGCCAACAGACAACATCGTCAATAAAAAAGTTAAGCAATGCCGCCCTGGCTTCCTACCGCATGGGTGCGCCGCTGTCGACCTCATCAACGAAGCAGCCGAGGAGGCCGCCGCCGCCGCCGCAACAGCAGCAAACCCTTACCCCCACACCTGCGGTGCACCACGATGCTGTGAACCCGTCAACGGTGCTGCAGCCGGCGGTGTCCACCGGCCGACCTCGTAGGGGTCAGTCTGCAACGTCAGTTTCATTACTGGAGCGAATCATGAATAGCACTCCGGAGGAGCGGGCCTGCCTCGGGCGTGAGTTGCTGCTGCGTCAGCTGCGCGATCACCAGCGTCGGCGCGCTGTGTGACGTACACACACGCCTGCTAGTTCGACAACGAAGATGGTAGAATAGCATAGAGCACTTCTTCATACAATTATAAAGCGCGCTGTTTTCGTTTTGGGGGCTGCAGGGTGCGCTGTAGCAGAGGTAGCCCAACATCACCCGCATACAGAGCCGTTTGGCCCCCCCTCCCCCTACACACACACACACACACACACACACATAGATATGACCATGCTTCGTTTTTTATATGCATAAAGAGGGAACATTACTTTTTATTTTCTATTGGCACCAACAAGAGATTATATGGATTTGTTTTTCGAGTTAAGTCGAGATGTGCACGCTGAAGCGTACACGATGGTAGTTTACCTAGAGCTGCATGAATGTATTCGGCATGTGCCCGAGATTCTCCTTCTTGCCACAAACAGCAGCCGTTCCTGTGAACGTTCCAAACAAACACTTCTGTGTGTTTTTCTCTGTGGGCTTCTTTCTTCTGTGGCAGACGTTTTCGTTGAATTTGGCCTTCGCGAAGGTCCGCTAGTACAAGGCTGCGAAAGCGTTCCACGAACTGCGACCATCTCTCTCTTCTTATCATTCATCTTCCTTTCACGCACCGTTCACGCAAAACGACAGTAGTAGCGCCCACAATACAAGCAAGAGTACGTTTGGAGTTTTCCGCCGCACCCTCGGCTGGGGACGCTCTCTCTCTCTCTTTCATTGTTTATTCTTTTCGTTTTTTTTTGTTGTTACTCACCATGAGTGCGCATCAGCTACTTCCATTTATATCAGGCTCAAAAAAAGAGTCGTTTTCGTCCAATTCAAACTGGTCGTCCAAGAGCGCGGTGGACGACTATGCATTATGCCAAAAGTACAGCAGCTACATTGCCCAACTTCGCGGGCTGCTCGAGGAGACTACAGGCCAGCCACCAGCGGGCGTAAGTACCGCCGAAACGGAGCGCCGCGTTGCCCTTATTCAATCGGCCCTAGATGAAGTGAAGCGCCGCCACGCAGAGGTGCGCTGGCAAATTGAGCTGCGTCACAACGAGCGCTACTTAAACACCTGCGCCCGCCGCATGCAGGCGGAAGAGGAGGCGGAGCGGAAGCGACAGTACGCGGAGAAGCAGCGCCGTGAGCAAGTAGAGTCGATGCGCGATGTGCAGGTGACCTACTACCGGAGCCGGAACGATCGCATTGACTCCAAGGCGCAGAAGTGCCGCGTGTACACCGAAAGAGTGCAGGAAGAAACGGTGGAGCGCGCTGGTTCGAATGAGGAGCGCCGAAGGCGCAACCTCTCAAAGCTCGCTGCGGAGCGCCGGCGTAAGCAGCAGGAGCTACGCGAGCGTGAGCAAGCAAAGCAGGCGTATGCGTCTGAGGTCCGAGAGCGTCGCGCTGCCCAGATAGCGAGGGACCAGGAGGAGAAAGCGCTGCTGGCGGAGATCCACCAGCAGGAGATGGAGATGAAGCTTACCGCCATTCGTGAGTCCAAGAAAGCCAAGTGGATGGCCAAGAGGGAGGCGAGTTGCGCCAAGTCGAAGGTGGTGTGGGAGAACGGCAAGGCCATCCTGGAAACCGTACTGAAGGACCACGACAAGCTCATCGAGGAACTCAACCAGCGTCAAAAGCAGCAGGAAGAGCGGTACGCAGACAATAAGGCAGAACGTGAAGCGTATCTGCTGCAGCGCGCACAGAATCACTCCATTTACCAGGAACGACAGCAGGAGGCACTGCGCAGGCTGATTGAACTGCGTGTGTCTCGCGGCGAAGAAATTGTCAAGAAGGCCGAAGAGAAAAAGGAAAAGGCAGAGAAGGCAAAGCTTCGGCAGGCGACACAGTTTGCGGAGGCTGGCCGCGAGTTAGATGAGGACATCGTGCGCCACCAAATGCGTGCACGTCGGCTGCAGCAGCTGCAGCACAACGCGGCCTTGAGACAAAACTACCGCCGATGGAACCACCGCGCGGCTCGCATCATGGAGGAACTGCGAACAGCGATGCAGGAAGACGAGCTACCGGCATCACAAAAGGTCAGCCCCATGTATCGCCACTCTCAATCGGCGGCATCTAATCCAGAGCGTGGCTTCGAAAATGGGCGTAGGGCGATTGTGCTGCCTTCGCCAGAGGAGTTCGCTTTTTAATTCTATAGCTCCCGTTTTTTCTTGCTTCTACGGTAGGTAGTGGTGCAGCTCGCGTTCCTTGCTGTTCTTTACTTACGTTATTTTTTTTTTTTCGTTTGGATATTCCACTAAAACGCGGGTGATATCATTCAGCTGAGCATGGATGCACAATGAAAAACTGAGAAATGCGAGCTTCCGAATACATCTAGCTCGCTTTTCGGCTTCATCGCGGTTACACGAGCTCTGACGAACAGCTTTACCACTCCGTCGGTGCTCATGCCCACTCCAGTGCAGAAGTGTACGTGTTGAAGTGAAGGCGACCTCCTCCCATTGATTTTCTATTCTCTTATACTTCGGATGTAGATATGTCCCCACACGAATAATGTTTTTCCCAGTGCCATTTGTTAGTTCCCTTTCATGTTTTCTCGTAACAAAAAATGGTACTGCGATAGAAAATCAAAGAATAAGAAAATAACCGCTAAAGACCGGTGCTCCGCAGATCAAATCGAAGGAACCAAGACGCAACCTTTTTTTCTTCTTCTGTTGTTAGCGCGTTGGCGCCATGTGAACCGCTTACTAATATCCGGTTTATGAAAGCAACCTTATTCTCTAACGGAGGCTGTGAATCGTCATTGTAAGTTTCTTTTGTTTCCTGAGACAGATGCTTTAGGGCACAGTCTGGTTAAAGTTTCGCGTTGGGAGTGGCCCATCGAGTGAGTTGCTCCCCCCTTCTTGTGCCCGCAAAGACGTCGTTCATCTCTTGTTCTCTCTTTCTTTTGGCCCCTACAACTTGGTTGTCACGTTCTGAAAGCTGAATGCGTTGTGAAGTCTTTTCGATGTGAATTTTGCGTTCGAGCGGCGCCCAGTCAGCGACAAATTTTCAGCGACAATACCCTCCAAGAGAGAAGTAAGTCTGGTCATCTACTTTGCTTCTACGTTCTTTCCCTTGCTTCGGGCGGTGCCGTATTCCAAACGGCTAGATCACTTTCTATGTGTGTGTGTGTGTGTGTGAGTCCAACTGTGTGGTTGCAATGAGTCCACACGGCAAACCGATGATTCCTGTGACACGTGTACCAGGAACAGCAGGAAGGGGAGCAGGAGCACCACCGACCCCACCGCAGCTTAGTACTCTGCTTGCCTTCCCCCCCACGACGGCGCCGCCACCACCGCCACCATCTAGCTTCATTCTCGAGACGCTTCCTACCAAGACAATGATCCCCTCTTTTTCGATCCTCTTTATCGCCAGCGTCAGCCTCACCCTGGCCAACGCCCTTTTCAACCTCCTTGCGCAGCAGGACGGAAGTGTGACGGAGACGTTCCGGCAGTGGAGTCGTGTGCTATGGATGAGCCGCGCCGCCCACATCGTAGAGGCGCCATCATCCGCAGAGGCGCACCGCATGACACACACGCGGCACATCGTGGCAGTCTCGGCGCAACCTACGCCTGTCATGTCCCCTGTCGAACTCTACGACAGTGCCGCGTTCTTTCGGGGCATCGCCGCGCCAAGTGCGGAGCCGGGCGAGCACGCGTTCGATGTTGAAGACATCACACGCACAAACTCCTATTCCGAAGTGCACTCGCGACTGCATACACCAGCGCCTTCCCCATTTGTAGCGGTAAGTCGGGAAGCGGCATCACCAACGGCAGAGGTAGCGATGGTGTATCACACTGAGAACCCGCCCGCCTCTGTCCCCGCCCCCGTGGTAGCGGAGGCCCTGACCAACACAATGGAGGCAGTCCGTCTAGAGAGCCAGCGCCTCATCTTTCGTTTTCATCCGTACTACATCATTATGTGCTCTATGAAAGCCTTCGCGATGCTGCTGTACGTCCAGTACCACTTTGATTCCATTGAGGGTGGGTGGCAACGCTTTTGTGTTTGCGGTGCGGCTAACATCTTTTCTGGCCTGCTAACCCCTGTATGGGAGTACTTCAACGTCTTATTGCTGCCGCTGGACCCGGATCGTGCACAGCCAGCTGTTGTTAAGGTGGATGAGGAGAAGGCGGACTCCGTCTTCATTGTCGAGCTGTTGTTCCGGATTAGCAGCTTGGAGCTGGATGACCTGCCGACGGTACTGACGCAAGGCTCCAGCTTCGTGGCGTTCTCTGCGGTGCTGGTGCCTCTACTGATGGTCTTTTGTGTGCCAGGCTTTGTCCGCTACTGCTGGATGTACGCACCGCTGTGGTCTCTCTACGCGGTTGTACGCCACCTGTACTATCGTGGGGCCGGTGCGCTGCCCTCCTCCACCGCACGCAACGCGGCTGCAGTTGTAGGGTTGACGACGGAGATGGTGAAGGCGTTCATGATGAAGACTTTCACCTTCTTTGTGGTGCTCGTCACGGTGCAGTCGACTTTCCTGTTGGGCCTGGCGTGGGCAGAGAAAAGCTCTTACGACGCCGGATTGCAGTACGCCATGAGCAATGAGCTGACAATGCACCGTGGCGACTTGGCTTCATCTTTTCAAATAATATGTCTGCTGAGCCAGCTGATATTGTAGGGTGCTTTGTGGCCTGACACAAGGTGGGGAGATCCCCAGCAAGGCACACATGACGTCGCATCACCACTGCAGAGTGCACTTCCCAGGATCTTTTGCTTGACTTAATTTTCATTTCGCCGCTAGCAGGCGAGTGTCGCTCTTTGCCTTCGTATGCTTCAAAGATTGTACTTCGTTAACTGCACCCACCCGCAGAGCGCTCTGTTTCTTTGCTTTTCATGCTGTGGAGCGGAGCGTAACTCCTCTTTCAAGTCGCGGTAGCCTGTTTCACAATTAGCTCTCTGCAAGCACCTCAGATCCATAGTGCACCTTTGCGCTGTGACACTAGTCGGTGGCTGACTAGGCGTCTAACGTTTGCATGCTCTCCTATTGTACTTTTATGGCATTCTTTCTCTTCCATCGTTGATCTCCCTCGCTGTACATGCGTGCGCTTTCAATGCACCAATTTGTTGCCTACAAGTCACAGTAAGCAGCGTGCGCGTAAGAGAGTGAGCGACAACTGTCGTATGCGTTGCTGTTTCAGCGTACCACGGGCCGTGCCTTTATTAGTCTAGTGAACAAGACGTAACGTTTGCTCTCAGTGGCGTGCATTCAGGCCCCAGAGTTGTTGTGAAGCCCAACGCAAGGCTGGAAACACGATTGCAGAACGCTCCCAAGTATTTCTAGAAAGTATGTACCGCATCTGTCGCTCTGCACCGCCGGGATCGCTGGGTGCATCGCACCTTGTGACGATGGCCGTACCGCGCCGCGCGTTTGCAGCGTCTTCTGTTCTTCTTCAACTGCAGCACAAAGACCGCATTTATGGCTCCCACGGAGCGGGCTTCGTCAAGCACGAGTCCATGTCCACTAAGGATCTTCAGAATACGTTTGCGCGCAACGTGACAAACGCTGCCCCTGCAGCGGATCTGTTTCGTACCAAAGTGCACGAAGGCCTCGGCACGAGCGAAAGGGATCCGTACACGCGCACATTGCCCAATCAGGAGTCGCGCGCCCCGGAGAGTTCCGTGCTGCGCTCTGCTTCAGTCAGCGCTCCTTCGCTAGACGAGCGGCTGCGCCTGCACACGAAGTGGGGCACAATGCAGTACTGGCTTGGCGATCAGCACCCCCGGCTACCCGTCTTTGTGGAAGATCTCCTCGTAACAGACACACTACCGGTTTCGCCGGCAGCGGATCGCATGGTAAAGAGCTTTGCCACGGAGGTGATCCCTCGCCTAGCGGGTGACGCTCGCGGGCCAAGCGCTCAGCAAAAGCTGACAGACCTGTGGATGCGAGCGGTGCAGGCCTATGGTGCGCTCAACACGAGGCATCTCTTTAATAAAGAGGCCTTTCAGCGAGAGCTGGGGGCACTCCACTCAAGTTACGTGGCGGAGATCACCGCTCTGACGCCGCGCGAGGACGGGCCCCTCGCACTGGAGGTGCTGCGCCGCAAGGTAGTCGAGAAGCGCAACGCCTTCCTTCGGGAGGGAGTGCTGCCGCTCGTGAGGAACAGCCCGTATTTGGGCTACGGGGACGCCGTATGGCGCGTCTTCTTTAACAGTGTTAACACGCACAAGGCGGAGCTATTTTCCTCAGCCATTTCTCCGGTTCACGCCACGCTTGGATTCACCTGGAATGCCTTGATGACGGAAGATATGGTGCGCACGCCTGCCATGACGGCTCCGGTCGCGCTGTACTTCTTGCTGGTCGCCATTTCCGAGACCCACACGTTGGCGCCAGCGGAGCTGCGTGGCGCCTCGGCGCACCTGGATGACGGTATTGGTGGTGAGGAAGTGCAGCGTCTGCCGGCCAACTCCATCCGCCTTGTCAGCCCAACTGTAAAGCGCACGTTTGCGGAGAAAGCGCTGCGCGAGTTGCTGAGGGAGATAGAGGGCTGCAGAAAGCTAGCCAGGGCCCTGCGCAAGGAGGGGCTTTACGACTGGGCTCGCGAGGCGGCGCTGTGCGCGGCCATGCTGGACAACGAGCAGCTGCTGCAGGCGGACGTAGCGGATGCCGTGGAGCGCTTTGACAGCGCCACGGAGGTGAAGTCGCTGCTGCACTCCCTCATGAGCGGCCCCGATGATGCGGCAAAGGCGCACGTCCAGCAAGTTTTTCAACTCGCAGAAGGTGGCAGCGCAAGTAGCGTTAAGCAGTCCATTGATTGGGATGCCGCAATGTCGGCTGTGGACTGGCCCACGCGGTGGCGCCAACTCGCACGCGCGCTGCTGAGCGACCCCGCCACCCTGATGGCCACACAGAAGGTTCTCAAAAATGCTGTGGGTGCCAAAGGTGCGACGAAGCGTCTCTTCACGCAGGAGTACGCGGATGAGCTGCAAGGCGTTCTGAACCGCCGCGGCGACCGCACGGTGGCGCACGATGCGAAGATTGAGCAGCTGGTGCGCAATCTCACCTCCTATCAGCAGGTCGACCGTACGCTGGAGGTGCTGCGCGAGGTTGAAGTGCCCTTGGATGAGCTAGAGTCGGCTGCTGCTGCCATGGAGAGCCAGCAGCTGGTGCGGCGCCAGCAGGTGGACAGCGGGGTGCTGGACATGCTCTTGGAGACTATTAGGCAGCGCCACCCGTCGTGGGGGGCAAATGGGGTGCTCCCTGTCGCCCCTGCCAGTGTGCGCGCCAATCCTGCTACGTGGTACCTGGAGTGCATGGCGCGCATATACATTCGTCTTTCTTACGTGCCGCAGGCTGCTGCTGCCAGTATGGCGCAGCGCACGCGCCGTCGCATTGGCGCCGTCGGGCTTGAGCCGACGCAGTTCAACGTCCCGGCTGAGATGGGTATGGTGGAACAGTATGACAATTTGCAGTACAAGCGCTACGACTGGCAGGGCTGGTACCAGCGGATGGTGGACGTGCACAACCGCAACGTTTCCATTCGCTGCCGTATTGACGATTTGAAGCGACTGGACGCCTATGGGAACCCGTTTGTAGAGCTGCAGACGGAGCGGCGTCTGCGCATTCTTGCGGATGACCGGGTCGGCATGGGGGTGCTGAAGCTAGACAGCGACAAGTACGAGGACCAGTCAGACAACATTACCTACGGCTCGAAGAAGGTGTCTGAACTGCTCGCCGACGCCCGCAAAGCGCAGCTCGGCAGGGAGTACTGGCCGACGGTGGAGGTGAAGGTGCGACGCCCGTCTGGACAGAGCAAGACATACTATTCTGTTTTGGATGATGCTCGCATCGAGTCGAGAAGCGTGGAGTTGTACAGCAAGTACCGTGAGGCGAAGAAGCGCAGTCTGTTTGTCACGCCGATGGACTTGTGGCTTGATGTGAAGGGTATGCAAGTTCGCAAGACAGCTGACACTGCAGACGCTCAGGGCTACACGGTGGACACGCTTCAGGACACATTGGGCGAACCTGCAGGCAAGGCTTAAGGCACTCCCCTCACTGATCAAGGCCTCTTGCGCTGCCCTTTTCGTTGTTGTTGTTGAGTTGCTGCGCATGGCGGTGCTGGCGTTTAACACATTGCATTTTATTTTTGATGGATGGCGATGCTGAGCGTGCAGGATGCCCTTTGAATCACACACACACACACACACACACACACACAGGTGCCAAAATAAGACAGAGGAGATCCCTCTACATCTGAACGAAAAATCTTACCGTGGTGGGTGAACGCGAGGCCACACACACATCTGCTATGTCGCTTCCGTACCCTTGACACGATTGAAGATCAGTTGCTCGTTGCAAATCTGTGTACCTGAGGCGGATCGTGGGTGGTTTTGAGGTGGCGGTGAGGCGTCGTTACCTCCCATGAGTCAACAGAGAGCGTTGTGATGGGAGACGCTTTCACAAGGCGGTTCTGCGCACCAACACGAAGCCCTGCTGCATGGTGTTAGGCTGCTGCACGCTGCCTTTTAGAAGATTCTGCTCTCACTGTGCACAGAGGGGAAAATAAATATTGGGTGAATCCTTCAGCGGCTGCTGTGGTACAGCACGATCTGTAAGACTCGTTTACCTCAGTTTTCATCGTTCCCATCATGATTCACCCTTTGACTGGCTCTCTCTCTCTCTCACACACACACACACATTCGTATATATAGGTGTGTATCCAGAGACATTTGGTAGTTGCAATTGGCTCCACCTTGGATATTGATTGCCAAATCTGCGTTCGCACCTGCCTTTCACTGCGCGGGGAAGCCAAACGGAGTTTTTCCAGTTGTTGAGTGAAGTGTGCCTCTTCTCTCTTTGTGTTGCAGTGCACACGTTTTTCTCTCCCACCCTTACACAGCTTCTTTCTACGGATTAGATGATAGACACACATGCATAGATGCTTCCCTGGTTTATTCTTTCGATATAGACGTCCTGCTTTTACTTGCGTGGATACGCTGTGAGGCGTCACAGATGTCCGATTGGGTGAGGTCTGCCAACGTTGCGTGTGCGGCGCTCGTCGTTGAGCTCGCGCAGCGTGACGGTGCTTTGGCACGGTATCAGACACTGCGTAGGAGATATGAAGTGACGCGTCTCGTGTGCATGCGTAAGCAACGCTTGATGGCGTCACACACCGGAACGCTTTCTCAGCTACAAAGTCTTCTGGCTTCCGTTCTTGCGCGGCAAGCTAGCGCTGGTGAGAGTGCAAGTGCGGAGGTAGAAGTTCCAGATACCTTGGTCGCCGCGGTGCGGGTCCTCTTAGCCGTAACGAGATGTGATCACGTGAAGGAGAAGCTGCAAGTGATGCTCGCGCGCTACGTGGTCGGCAGGGTACCGCGTTCGATGTCCCCTGCACCAGTTTCTTTTTGCTCATTCACTGTGCCTGCTGGAAGCGATGGGAGTAGCCGAATAGTGCCACAAGATACAGCCTGCGGCACGGTCCCGTTGCAGTTGGTGGTGCATCTGAGGCCGTTGCTGTGTTGGTCCAACGCTCTTCTTTCTTATCAGTGTGTACTCCCCGCAAGGCGTCTTTTGGCATCCGAGGTCGCACGGGTTAGCTATCAGGCCTCCATACTAGCTGCTGAAAACGCAGCGGGCGACCCTGATATGGTTGCGAGGGCACAAAAGCAGCAGACGGTCGCGCTGGAGGATGCGCGTGCAGAGCTGAAGAAAGCAAAAGACCTTCAGCGCTGTGTGAAGCGACGGCTGTATGAGGTACATCAACAGATATCAAAAGGTGCGCGGAGTAGTGATACGGAAACCATGGGCCATCCCGATCCCAGAGCGGCGGCAGAAATGCACGCCCAAATAAAGAAGGAGCTTCGGAAAGGCCGTGTGACCCTCCTGCGTATTCTCTGTGAGGGGAAGACATCACCGTCACTATGACGCTTTCGAAATCTCCGCTACGCCGACCTTACCCGCGAAAAACACAAAAGTAATTCCAACATACATAGCGGTAAGCGTCTTGTTCTCGTACGACTCACATACACGGTTTCATGGGGTGACAACGTACTACGCCGGATGTTGCCAGTGCTAGACGCACGCAAATTGAAGAGATCGCGTTGCTACATGCAGCCATGCTCTCGTGCGCTCTGCGTTTTTGTTTTTTCTTTGCTTCCGGATGTCGCACCATCACGCCCTCTCTCCTCTCCCCCTTCTCTCTTTATCGCCTGCGGATTGACTCGACCCTCTCCAGTAACACGAGTAGTTCACCTTCAGTTGCTCATCCCCTCGGACTATTTTATTTTCCCTTCCTACACTCCCTCGCGAAAATGAAGGTGGAGCTGACCCTGCAATATCTGGACGAGTGGATGCTCCGCTGGCGCAAGTTCCAAACGGAGAGCGACTGGCAGATTGAGAAGAACCGCCAGTGGTGGCGCCGCGCTAACATTGTGGTGGCTGGCACGGTCATGGGCGCGCTTACGATGTACACCGCCGGGTCAGCCACAATTCGCCGTCAGTTCGGTGCCCCGCACTTTTTCGACATCGGGATCGACGCGCGTATTAAGGAGAGCGTGACACAGGCTATGACGTCGCGCTGGCGCTACACCCCACAGGGCTACGGCCGCCTTTTGGTAGTTGGTGTGCCCACCTTTATCGTCTTTGCCACCTCGGAGCACATTCAGGAGCGCCGCCGGCTGCGCGCCTACGTGCGCCAGAAAACCGTCTTCGGCGAGCAGGCGCGCCGCCTCGTGGAAAGTGGCAAGATCGAGGAGTACCTCCCGGTCAACATTCACTCCACGCTACCGCAGAACCAGAAGCAGCTGTACGCTTAACGGATGTGAGGCAATATATATATATATGAAGGCTGCAGTTGTGTGGTTGCCAGCTTGCAAAGGTGTTGGATAGGGAAGCGGCAAAGACGGCTTAGCACTACAGCACTGCCGTGCTTTTTGCTTTTCTAATCATTCTTGCTATGATTGTTATTGCTGTTTCCCTGCTCACTGGAGAGTGCTTCCCTCAGCAACGCTGTGAGACCGAAGAAGACGAAGTCGGTGGGGAGAGAGGGGAAGCGGGGCACAGCACGTGGGGGACAGAATTGAGCAAAGCGGACGTATTTCGTCGTGGCTGTGGCTCCACCTTTGCTTTTCCTCTCCCATTTCATTTTCTTATTTATCCAGCACACCTCACATGTTGCTGCGCCGCGCAGCCTTCTTACTCTTGCTTCTTTTTCTTGTGATTGTTAGTGTAGTAGTAGTTTGTAGGTACACAAGGAAACTCGTGTTAAGCTGTTTATCACCCCCAAGTATATTTGAAGCCGAAAGGATTGCCCAAGGACTTGATTGGCTAAAGAAGGGCGCACAAAAAGTGTCCTTCATTTCGTGCCACATCCATAGCATGCAGCCTTTTCGCATCGACGTTGTTTGAGGGTCCAAAGGTGCTGGTATATATGTGGAAGCGTCGAGAGAAGGACGCGCTGATAGTGAACGGCGCAAACCCGCTTTGTGCAAGGCATTTGATTCTGTGCTCATGTCAATGACTGACTTTCCCCTCCACGTTGTGGTCCAAAGTAAAGTTGGAGGAGGTAGCTGCTCACTCTCTAGCTTCATTGGATCCACCCTCCGACTTAACTTCCTTTCGCGCCCTTTTTTTTTTCTTCTTCGCCCTTTGCTCCCGTTATGTTTCTAGTCAGCCAAGTGCCACACCGCTCCCTACGTCTGTGCCAGCGAGCTGCTTTGACCCTTACATTTGCTTTAAACCGTAGTTGCAGCACTATTGGGTAAAATCTCCGTGTTTTTCCACACCTTTAGCATCTGCCGCTGCAAGCAATAGAGATTGTCGTGGAGGGGTTCGCCCTTGATTCTCTTCCATTGCCTGTGTGACCATGCGATCAAACTTCTCGCGTCGATAAGCATTCAACTTTATGTAGAAGCCGTTGAAGCAACAGAGCTGCATTTAAAACTCAAAGCGCGTCGTCGCCGGTGCCAATCTCGCGTGCTCTTTTTCTTTTCCTGCTGTAAACTTCCACATTTTGTTCAACCATCTTTCTTTTCACTGTGCGTAGGTGGGCATACCACGTAACAAGCTGCGTCTGTACATATCTCTTTATATACTCTTTCGCTGGCTTTCAAGGGCTGTAAATTGTGTGGATAGCTAGTCGCTCTCTTTGTTTTCACACCACCATCCGGCTTCTGTATTGTTATTACTTTTATCTTTTTCTTTTCTCCCCCGCTTTTTCGTTTAGTTTCTCTCTTTGTGAATACTTCTAAATTGGTGTCGTCTTGTGTACAGAAATCCCCCATCTCTTGGCGAACTCCCTTTGAGGCTTTGCGTTCAGCGTCTCTTTTCTCGTATTTGTGCGCGGGCTTCTCCTTTCTTTTGTGCGGTGGCTGCTGACCACTAGTTACTGTCGTTCTAGTGGTTGCCATCATCTTCTTTGTTTGTGTTCTTTCTCCGACATTCGAATACGGTCGCATTCACTTGTTTTTCTTTTTGTGATTTTATTACTTCACTGCTGAGGGTTTTCCATTGCGATGCCCTTCCCATCTCGCGGAGGCACGTTTAACAGTGCGCTGTTCTGTGTTATTGTAACACTTCTTCTTTGCTGCTGTATTGCCTCCGCATTACATGCACCGGCAGCACCGGACATCTACCCCCTAGCCAGGAGGGACCTCGGCTCAAAGGACGACGTAGACGTAGGCGATCTGTTACACATTTCAACCCAGAAAGATAAGCAGGAGCGCGAGGATCCTCCTCGCGTGGTGGGGGTGGTGCCTCTGTCCAACATAAGAGACAACACGCTTCTCGCTAATGATAAAGAGCTTTCGGTGCTTGATGACGAGGAAAAAACGACCAGAGGAAGGACTACTACAACCAACAGTAGCACAACCTCCAGTCGTGTGCCAAGACCTCTCATTACACCTGCTCCCAGAGTGGCGCAGTGGGCAGGCATTTCTGTCGCGATCGTCTCTGTCATCACGTTGATAGTCGCATTGGTGCTTTGTAAACTTAAACATAGAGAGCAGTGGTGCTTTGCGCCGAAGCCGCGCGAGGATGTGGTGATATCCCCCGGTGGTTCGATCTCGTTCCGCAGCAAGAGCCCTTCCGAGGAATCCTTCGGTTCTCGGGTGGGTGAGCGGTCGTTTCACGAGGCCGCCGTGGACGAAAGCGCGCCTCGTCGATCTCTGCTCGACATCAATGAGGAAAATTCAGAATTAAGTTCCGACACGGACGAAATGTCTTCCAACGACGACGACGAGGACATGTAAGCTGCGGGCTCCACCGCCAACCACAACTTCGGTGGCGACACAGTCTTTTAGGTATGCTCTGCGTTAAAGCCTCCATGTAGATGAAAAGACATCCGATGTTGTGCCCGCTGTGCCCCCAGTCTGCCGCCCATTAGCTAGCTATTCCCGCTGTCACTGTGTTCTCCTTCGCGAGGGCAGACACGTTAAAGGATGATGCCGGTGTTCGGGCAAGATCTTGTAGTGTCGTCACAGCTAATTCAATGGCTGCACGACCCCCGCAGTCTGGCACTCGGTGCGCCGCAGTATGGCCGTCCTCGATCACCATGTATGGACATATTCGCCACATCGGAAAGCGCGACTGGCTGTGCAGTGGAGGCCGGAGCTATCGCGGCGCAAAGTGATGTGCCTGCAGAGAAATTTTTTTCCCACTTGAGTTCGTGGCATTCTGAGTTATTCTGTTCTATTTTTTCTTTCTTTGTGGCTCGATTGCGGGACACTTCTGAATAGAACTGAATATATATTTTTCGTTATTTATATATTCATATAAATATGTATTCATCCGTGGAAGCCTGCCTGCCTTGCTTTGTGTTAACTTCGCTTCTTGTTTTACTTTCCCCCCTTCACTACTGCCATGCAGTGAAAAAGGCCCTTTTTATGGATCGCTACAAATAACGTTGCGCGTCGTGCACACAGCAGGGCCGCTCTATGTGGTCTCCAGTGGCATCGATTGACTAAGACCATAGAACGCTTCTGCGTGCCCTTCGCCTCAATGGGTAGCCACCACGACGTCCAGCACGCTTAAGTTACCTTGTCATAATTGGCAAGCCCGGCCTCACGCGCACACGCTGATGACAACACAGCGATATATGGGTTCCCATCCCCCCTAACATTTGCAGCCCACGCTAATCTTGCTTAATTACTCACTTACCATTGCTTTGCTTTCCTTCCTCAAGTCTTTCTTTTTTCTGTTATACACAGATGCTCTTCAACGTCCTTCGTTTCACAATGGTGTAGAGATGGCACCGTGCACTGATCGATTTCCTCGACTGCGCCGTTCAAAACCAAGCACGCCTCATGGAAGAAGTGCTCTTACCTGTGCGCTACAAGGCTGCTTTGTTTTTGGATGTGGTTTGTGTCTTCCCATCAGCTAGAGCAGCACATCAGAATAATGCCAAAGCAAATAAAAGCGCTCTTCACATTCGAGATCAGCTGAAAAGGTGGTGCAAATCCGATGTAGCGCCTCCTTTGTTTACAGTCAATTGCTTCTACTGGGTACCGCACTGCCACTCTGGAACTCAGAAACTTCGTATTCGCCCACACGAAGGTCTTTTTCTTTTATTTTGCATACTTTTAAATGTTGAAACATGCTTTCTGGGTAGAAACGTGAGTGTTTGTCGATCTGCACCTCTGCATGAACGCTGGGGCATACTCAGGGCGGAGGTTTTCATATGGTTGTGCAAAATGTGAAACAACGTAAAACTAGGAGGGCATCTCTGTGCCGGTATTGAAGGCTAGCTTCCCCACCCTTTTCCTTTGTTTCGTTCGCACCCCGCCCACACTACAGCCTTAGCCTGGCATCTTCCAATTTTGCATCTCTTTTTTTTGTTGCTCATTCTAATTTTTTTGCTCACTTCCTTCCCGCTAAATCTGTAACTGGACACCGCAGTTCCTCTTCGTGTGTGAGTTGGCTCACTTTGTTTCCCTGTTTTCCGAGTGAGCGTCATTCTTCTCTTTCTCTTCCCTACCTTGTCACTTGATGAGTAGTCTGTCATTCTTCTCGCAGGAAAAGAAACAAAAAAAATAAGGCGAACACAACAGCAGTGCATTGCGTGTACATCTGCCCTCTCTATTCATTGAACATTGGTTCTTGCAGTGTCTGGTGGTGGGGCTCTGCTGCCTGTTTTCCCGCATCTTACATATTTGGTTCGTGCGAAGAAGTGACAAAACGCCCATCTAAAAAATATATATTAAGAGAGCCTGGTCTCCATGACTGCAAATGGACCCTTTTCAAGTCATCCTGTACGGCTATCGTTATCTGTGTTTTCTCGACCTGTTTGCACGAGCACCCTCGTCTATTTTTTGAGGTTACCCTGCTTTCTGCTCCTCAACATGTCGGCCTTGTTTACTGGAGGGCATCGGAAGTGTTAATGCCGAGGTTTGGTGGGTGGGCTTCTGTGGCACGCCCTCTCCGACTCCACCTTAGGCTTCCCCTCATGTTGATACTCGGTAAAGTCCGCTTTGCAGTTTCTGGGCGACTACTCTCGGCCCTATTTTGTAATTAAGCGAAAGACAATAGGGGATGCTTGGTGGAAGGATGCAGTTCTATTAGTTACTCGCATCGAGAACTCAGGACGGGTGCATCGTGCGCACGCGCTGCCACCAAGGCAGCGCCGCCAACCGTAGGAGCATGCAGCAGCGGCCTTCTGCCACGCAGCGGTATTGACTCTGCGGCTGAGCGCAGCTCTCTTACAGCCAGAGACGGGCAGCAAACTGTGCCCCCACAAATACTTTTTTTTTTCTGAAGAGCTGCGACTGTCAGATGAGCGGCGGTGCCTGGGGTGGCACCGGTGTGGCGATAGACGTAGTGGCGTTTGTATTAAATTGCTGGAGTTCTGAGCGCCCTGGCAAAAAAAAAACTGTGGATAGCGCCGCTTTAGTGTCTGCTGCTGGAGCATCTTATTTTCCCAATTCTTGTCTCAATGCCACTGAGTGTAGCCGGCAATTCTCCACCTGGCGCAGCTCACCGCTTTGTCGGCGTCTCTCAGGCGTCATTTTTTGTGCGCGTGAAAGAGTGATTCTGCGATGGGAGTCTGTTCTCATCCTTTCTTTAGATTTTTGTATCAATCTCCATGTCTCTGTACACACATACACACACATGTACATATGAGTTCATGCGCCTGTGGGTGCGTGTTGGGGGGGGGACTTCGCGGCAATGACTGGTGTAAATCGGCTGCCGTTGCATTTTCTGTAACTCTTTTATTTTTCTTCTTCCACTAACGCCCTTTTCATGTTCTCTTGAACGGAGGGCAGCAGTGTCCCTTGAGCCTATTGACTCCGATTCATTATCTGCGATGGAGGAATTTATATCCATTCCCTCCCCCCCCCTTCACTGTGTCGCCTTCTTATGGGCAGTGCGGTTGGAGTTGTTTCATTTGCTGTGCTACGCGTACATCAAGCCTTCTTTCCCAGTTTTTAATCGCGCTGTGCTCACTACGGTTTTCATGACACTTTGCCACGATGAAGAGGCAGCCGCAGTGGGTGCAGTGCGTGGCGCCACTGTCCCACGACTTTATTGAAAAGCAAGAAGAACAGGTTGAGGTGGGATCAAGAGGAGCTCTACTTCGTCGCAGGTGACTGTTCGCGTTGTGTACAACTGGCGCGCTTGGAGAAACAGATCAGACCATATTTCTCACTGAGAGCGCCGAGGGCACAGAGTAGTGAGTGCCACTAGAATGTTCAACGCCGTGAGCTTTTTGGAGTGAAGGCAGTACTCGCGCTACGTATGCCTTCGAGTTTGTGGTGTTTCGCTTGGTCGTCATTTGGTGTCTTCTATATGTTAGACTTCCACGGAAGACAAGGAAATGTGCGCTGCCTCTCTTCCCCCTCTGACCGTCTCTACTTCTCTTCTCATAGAAACAGTAAAGTGTGTAGCCATCTTATTTCTACTGGCTGCTGGCTGCTCTTGCAGCGCTTGAGACTGCACCCGCTTTTTTTGTGGCATTTGTGAAGGTCTGAGGTGCCATCGACAAACAGAGATCGTTGGATCGAGTACGTCGCATATTCTCTACTTGTTCGTACTTGTGAGGCAAACGCTCTCTGAGTTGCTTGGGAGCAAAGGAAAAGCCTCTTTTTATAACCGCTGGGGAAGCTGAGAAAGTTCCTGAGGATGCTCTATGTCAGACGGGGGTTCTGCAGTGGCCTGCGTGATGCCAAGACCTCTTACGTCGTCACAGCTCTCGCAGCTTTGCTCTTCCTTTCTGTGGCGTTGCCTTCCTCGGCAACACCCAACAGCTACGATATCAACGAAGTAGCACTGGTGGCCTCCCCAAGTTCCACCTTCCCCACCTACGGCACCTCGACCATAGCGTGTTCGTCCATTGGCGGTGTTTTGATTCCCGACACCACCAACGCGATGCACAACAAGATTAAAACGCTCATGATTGGGTACTCTTCGGTTGACGCCTTCTTCGCCTACCTGGGAGGATCGACGAGCCTCTCACCAAACTGCCCGGTCGGCGTCGCCTCGATCGAATGTGTGTGGCGGTGGGACGTGGGTCGCTACTCGAACGGGAATGCAGTGCCATTCTACATTGGGAACTTTCACGCTTATGTGCCAGGCTACGGGGGGTTGCAGGGGTCGAGGCCAGTTGACATTTCGATGATGTACTGGCTGAGGAGCGATAGGAATGAAGTCATCTTCCCTGGCTACTTGTACGGGACCCATATCATGATGATGCGCATGAGCTTGAATTCTATCCCTAGTTGGATTGACGCACTACATTCACGTTACCTGTATGCCGATGTAGCGCCACTACTGCCTCAGAACGTTTATGTGGCGTGTTTGATGGTTATCTCGACCACCACCACCACCACCGAAAAGCCCCACAGCAGCTCTTCCTCGATGACGGAACCCCCAAGTGTCACGAACACGACATCGTCAGAAGAGCCTTTGACTGTTTCCCCGACCGACCCCCGTTCGGAGACCAAGGAGACGAACATCGGCATGTGGGCCGGCATTGGCGCTGCTATAGGCGCTGTCATCATCATCAGCGTGGTCCTTCTCGTCTGTTGTTCACGCAAAAGCTGCTGTGGGAGCGAAGAGCCTATAACAGCTGGTGCTAGGCGGCGCTCCACATCTCAGACGGCTAGCAGCGGCACCGCAGGCGACAATAAGTCTACCCACTCCTCGTTGGACTCTTGCGAGGATATGCAGGATGGATCGGAGCGGTCCTTCAAAGTGGACGGCTACTCAGCAGCGAAAAAATCGCGACCTGCAGCATCCAACTTCTCTACGACAGAATTGACATGGCTTGCCGCTAGCGATGTTATTGCCGTAGATCTTCCCGCGTCGGCCCCACCGCCCTATACGGCGCCCTTCTGCATGGTACCTCTTCCAGAAACAAGTGTGATTGCCATCAACCCTGCTGACAGCGCTAGGCCTGGGGGAGCCCAGATCGCAAACTCGTCTGCGCCAGTCGTTCATCCGACGCTGCATGAAGAAGATCTTTCCTATAACGGTGATTCCCCTGATACTGTTCAGTCGACCGCGTCTATGAGATGGATGCGCCGTAATCGGAAAGTCAGCTTTGTGGAGTGACGCGCTTCTTCGCCTCTACTGCAACGTGCAGGGGAGGGGGCTTTGATAAACCTTGGCCGCCGAAGAACCCTCCTGTATGGTGACACCTTGAGGGGAGCCAATAGAGAGGGGCACTCAAGGATTTGATGTGATGTGTGGATGTGCGTGACGCGGACGTGATGCAGGTGGCTGGCGATTGATGTTAATGTGGCATTTGTCTCTCTTCTACGTGAATTTTTTTTGTGTGATCTATTTTTCTTTTTGTTTTCTACTCTTTGCATCGCAACATTCTCTCACTTTATTCCCTCGATCCAAGCAATTCTGGTCTGCGCAAAATGGGATGTATATTTCTGAACAAAAGAAGCCAGCGCTTTACTGTTAATTTCGACTTTTGGTTATTTGCAGGTGCTACTCTGACTTGGTCAACGATGTGGTTCTCAACGTGCTTTTGAATGCAATTATCCGAACTTATCTCTTCACTACTTTTTTTTTTTTTGAAGAGCCAACCTTTTTTTTTTTGTTCTCCACCGTCTCACAACATCTGCCCCGGGTTGACTCTCCGAAGATCTCAGTGCTCCCCTTTTTTCTTGTCTTAGTGCTTTTATATTTGAGGGTCTCTTGTTTCCTGGCATGTGTTTGTGTGTGGACAGGGTGCACAGCAGTGCAGCTTCTGTATTTCTGTCCATCATCTACTACCATTGACAACCGCACAGACTTTGGTAGAATCGTCACCGAGCACTCATTGTTTTCTTGTTCTTGGTTGTAGTTCAGCTGGTCCGTGAATAACGTCGGATAGGCCGGGAAGACATTCTTTTTACCCCGATCGAACTACAATAAGCTCAAGAGGTGGCAATGAGGCATGAATAGCAAGTATTTTTTTCTTCTTCTACTTGTTGGATAGAAAAGAGAAGGCTGCCCAAATTATTGCCGTCGATATTCGTCAAACCTTTTTTTTTCTTTCTGCTTTGCCATCTCTGTTCTTTTCCGTCTCTGCGTCCCTGTTCCACTGTCACTTCCGTTACGCGCCGAAGAATAGGCTTCGCTTCCTCCCTTTCGACTATGTTCTCCATTTTTTGAAGTTCTTTCTGTGTTCTCTTGATTTTCCCGTTCTCATTGTTTTTTTTTTTTGTTTCGTTTTTTGTTTTTACACTCGCACTTTGAGATCTCCCGCAGCTTTTTTTTTGTATTGGTTTCGTAAGATTCGCTTTTTTTCTTTTCCAGGCCACTAAAGTGGATTGTGATCTGAGATCGTTTGCGGAGTCGAAGGCATGCTCCGACGGGTGATGCTGGTGCTTTTATCTGCTCGTGATTTCTGTTCACGGCGATGATACAGCGACTACTTCCTGCTTCTTTAACGAATGATTCAGCTTGGAGCCATCTGATCGATGTGCTGCCCTTCACACGCTTTTCCACGGAGCTCTTCCTCTTTTCCATTTTTTCTATGTCGCCTCTTGTTGTGTTTATGAAGACGATGCCACTTCTCAGGTCAATGCTGCTCGTGGGGCAACGGCGTTTGCTTTGTTGCCTTCTCTGCCACAACAGGGATTTTTTTAAAGGATCCGTGCTTCCCTTTCCTCTTCTTTTTACTTTGTGTATACATCAACCTCTCTTATCATCTAATCGAATCGATACATCTCTAATAGTTGGGTTACGAGTTTGGCTCTCTGATTCCTGTCTTTTTTTTGTTCTGCTGTTTTCGGGCAGTATCCTTTTTGTTTTAAAGTGACATTTTTTTTTCTTACAAAAACTTTTGTGATGATATCTTTAGCGCTGCATGCCTTCTATTCATTTATATAGCGTTAGAATCTTTTCCTTGTCTTTCTATGTGCTTTTGCTTGTGGCGAGTGAGGCTTCGTCGTAGTAGCACGGCGTGGTGCTGCTAGAAGAACGAGCGGAGCCATCCCCCACATATTGGAGCTATCATTTGTTTCTTTCGGTGAGCGCTTTCTTCTTTTCTGCCGGAGGAACACCCTTCCCCAAGCCGGCTGCTTTTCCTCTCTGCCTAGCGGACACATGGTCATCAAGTGGTATGCCTTATGGATCTACTTGCGCTCGGCTGCTGTGCGCAAGTGAGACCTCTGCCGGTATCTATTTTTCCTACTCCTTGTGGTCTTCCATCCTACCTAACACACGGAGTGGAATGTGTGGAGGGCAAAAGAGGACTTTTTGTGTTGCTCTTTCGTTTCAAAAGCTTGATGTTGCTGTTGCTAGCGTTTCACCCCACCCGTTTCTCTTGCTGATCCCTCCTTCGATTTCTTTTTGCTATCATTTCTCTACTCTTTGAATATGCTCTTCTTTTTTTTTGCCTTGCTTGTAACTTACCTCCTCATCTTATGTGTTTCTCTTGTTTTGATGTAGCAAGCACATATATATGGGCAGTTGTGTTGCCTTCAATTCGAAACAAACGTGCGCAGAACCAAAACGAAGTTGGGAGGGGGGGGAGCTGCCCTCGAGAGGTTTCCTGCATGCACGGTTTCATCTGATAGCAACACCAGCTCAACTTTTTTCTTCTTCCAGGCCTTCATTTTTTCCTTGTTTTTATGCTTTTCTTATATTTTTGATAGATGATGTGGAAAATGGAACCATATTTTATCATTATTATTATTGTTATGTTTTCGGTTTCTCTGTGAAGTCGTCCTCTGTTCTTCCTTTTTCCTAATGTGAACACACTGGAATCGTGACTTGTCGCTGTCTTTCTTTCGTTATTTTCGTTGAAGGATGCCTATCTCTGAAGTTGTGCTATGAAATGATTTTTGTGTACTTCCTATTATGATAACTCATCATGTTACCTTATCAAGCAACTCTAACTGCATTACTACAAGCCCATACATCCGTATACATACTATGTATGCATATATATATATATATATAGTATGTGCACGGATGTATATACGTGTTGCAGGTTTTTTTTTAATTTTCATTTTTGTTTCCTACCGTGTGCTTCTTTACCATGTATTCAGTTGCTGCTAGGTGCTTCGAAAAAGAAAAATGGGTGGAGTATGTTTAAAAGCGGGGGAATGTACGTGATGGCGGTGCCGCGGCCGAAAAAGAAACTCAGGAAAAAAGGAATCCTACAACAACCAAACGCGTTGTTGTTGTTATCCTGGGTGCTTCGGCTGAGGATGGATGCATTCCCATTTGCATCATACCTTTTGTCTTTGTGCATATGTAGATGAAAATAAGAGAAAGGTATCATGAAGTCATTTGCATGTTTGTGGGCGCATGGTCGTGTTCACTACCCCCGTCTCCTTTTCAGCTGACCGACACATTTTATCAACACGGTTGGGCTTCCATTAATACCACTGTGTTTGTGTTTTACTATATAGAGAGAGAAGGGGAGAGATTGGGCGTACTGGTTTTTGCTTTCTAATTGCGTCTTTTCTTCTGTAATTAAAAGAAGCAGGTGCTTACGCCGCATCTGTCACTTGTGTTATCCTTCTCGCACGGCGTCGCGAATGCGCCTACAGAAAACAGTTGATAGCGTAGCCTTTCTACGTAAAGCAAATGTAGGTTGCTTTCTGATTATTATTATTATTATTGAAAAGGTGTGAAGGAGGGGCGCGTATGCCCATGTTTTGCTAATCGGGCCCCATGAAGTATTTGTTTTCTGCTTTTGCTCCTTTTGTCTTTGATGGCGTCAAGGTTTTGTTACATATTGCTTCGTATTTCTCATTCGAAATATGTATAGGCTCTTTCTTTTCGCTAAAGCGCAGTCATACAAGCACATCAAAGGGAAAGAAAACGTAGTAATGCTGTGTGAAGTTGTTTCTTTCCCCCTTCCCCTTTACGGTGAGTGCGAATGCTATTGGCCTGCTTCTCACAGTGCTGAGACAAGAAGTGATAGAGATACTTAGTCCTTTCAACGACAGAGGCAAATAACGGAGCAATGCGAAACAGTAAACACTTTTCTGACTTGCAAAGCGATGGAGTTTCTTTTTCCTCGTAGAATGATCCGTGCATCCGAATCACACTCTTTTCTTTTATGTTCTTTCAATAAAAAGAGTATGCCGTGCATCACAACTACGTATATATGCCTCTTTGTACGTAACTGTTCACCTGCGTATGTTGCAGGATTTTTTTTCTTCGGTGCTTTCACAGGCGGTGCAAAAGTCGCTCGGCAGCGAGACCAGAATTATATATATATATATATTTTTTTTTTTCGAAGCACCATTTTTTTTTAAATATATTTCGTTGCTGATATTTTTCTCGTCTGTCACCTGTGGGTGAGCTATTTCTTTGTTCTAGTATACCATTCTTCTTACTTTTTACCCGTGATTGTAGGATGAAGGGCGTTGGTGCTCACACCATTTTGGGCACGTCCTGCGCTGCGTGTGGTTGGTTTGTTTGCTTGGCCGCTTCGTACGCTCGTTACTTTGACGTTCTACTCATGAATTTCTTGCTCATATGCTCTTTTTGTGTGCATATGGGTAACTCAGCCTTTTCTCTTTGCTGCGGAACAAATACGAGTTCTTGTTGGGGTGGTGAGCATTTTTTTTTTCTTCAAAATGTTTTTATGTGGATCGCGACAGAGGCAGTAGAACCGTTCCTCTTCGTTTCTATTTGTGTAGGTATTGCTTTATTTCATTTTTTACTACGATTATGTTAGCAAATAGGTTCCCTTCTTCTTCAAATGAAAAAAATGTGACGAAAAGCTGGGCACGATGAGCCGTGAATGTCGATCCGCAGAGAGAGGCTTCGCAGCGACTGGAAGTAACAGCCGCCGCTCCTTCTTTAACGTGGTGTTTCGTGCTGCGTTGTCGCAGTCGATGTGCAAACCGGGTGTGCAAGGGCAGTGACAACCTGAATAGCCAGCACTTTCGCACGTCGCCTGCTCTCGAAGTGTTTTTCGTTAAAAGGGAGATCAAATAAATCTCAACGTCCTCAACTAACTTCTCTACAGAGCAGCGACAAGGGCATTAGGTACTTCTAGGTTTCATGATGGGTCTACTGCTGTGCGAGCTCCTTCCCCTTTCGTTTTTCTCTCCTCTTACAATACACTCAACTAATGATCATCCTCGCACGACCACTGTGGCCCGTCTTCAAGCCCCACGCTCCCTCAAAAAGGCCCTGGTATTGGTGTTCACCCCACGCCTACCCCCCCCCCTACAGCGTTTCAGCAGCAGGTGGACGTTAGCTCCCCGTCAAAAACACAATGAAGACACTTACTCCTAGTCGCCCCACTTCCGATCGCCCCAATGTACGGCCCAATCCTCCCGCCACTCGAGAGGACGAGGGTTCAGGTTTCAGCCACAGCAATGGCTCTGGTAACTCCTCTGCAACGCCGGATAGCGCTGACAACATTGTAGCATGGGGTCGAACCGCCGCGTTCCCGGCCGGCATCGTCTCTAAAGCGAGCCTCTCGTCCGTGCGGCACTTAGCAATGCAGCGTAGCCCTCTTTTTGAGTACTTCAGTCTGCTTTGTTCGTATCACGGCGCTACGTGCGTACCAGAGTTCTGGGCTGCGTTGCTTGCCGACTCCCCTCTCACTTCAGTGAGTCAGGTATCTGGTGCGACAGATGCCGACGCATATGAGCAGAGCGATGGAACGCGGGAAGCAGAGCTGTTTTGCTCTTCTGTCACTACGCTGGACTTCTCGGCGTGCTACGTGGGACCGAATACGCTTCTCGCCCTCGCCGATTTGTTTCGTGTGCACTGTGTTGCTCTCGCAGACAGATACCACAACACCTCCGCAGCCGCCCTTCGTGGTGGTACCCCCGCTGTCGTGGTCAGAGCCGTGGCGCCGCTGTGGAGCAAAGTAACAGTCCCTTTCTCAAGCAATTCATCCTCAGTAGAGATGTGTTCACTGCTGCCACAGCTGCGCACCCTGCGCCTCGTCCACCTCTGCCTCGACTTCTCCACCGATGACAACTCAGAGCCACATCGAAACAGTGGAAACAAGATCTTGCTGTACGTGCTTGATGCGCTGCAAGGTCATCCGTGCCTCCAACTACTCGATCTCTCTGGCAACCCAATCGCCTCAGCTCTAGTGCCTACGCTGTCGCGACTCGTGCAGGCGATCCCTTCGCTAACCACTCTCGTGCTGGACAACACGCTTTTACAAGAGAGCGAGAAGGAAATGCTGTCGGCGCAGTGCTTGTTGAACCAGATGCGCCTTGAGCGAGCCGCAAAGCAGTCGACCTTGGCGGCATCGTCTCCTGCGACTGGGCTGCTACCTTCCCCCCTCTCTCTGATTCAAACCAGTTGGTTAGCCCAGACGCTCCGGGACGTCCAGCGCGCTTTAGAGGTCGGCATCTCTGCCGTGCCGTGGCTTCTCGGCAAGTCAACGGCGTACGTCCGACGCTACACCGCCCAGAGTCTGCCAGCTGCCACCACTTGCACATCTACTGCTCCCGCGGCTACCAACTCGGCGGCCGTTCGAAAGAGTGCCGCGAGCCCCGTGCTAGACGGCACCGCCTTCTCATCAGTCACCGCGCTGATGCAGTCCTTCCGCCCAAGCACGGACACGACCTATCTATGCTACGATGCCCCCGAGACTTCTGTCTCTGGACCGTCCCCTCGGGAGTCAGAGAGCCCCCTTCGCCTGGGTTCTGTGTGGACGCCGGAGTGCACAGAAGTCGTTCGATCCGCCTTCCTTGACCGGCAGTTGGCGCGGCAGCGGGTCTTGGGCGGTCGGGCGGTGTGGCCGAATGTGCCGCTGCCAGCCGCCGCGGAGGGGAGCGGCGATGCAGGAAGGGTAGAGGAGGACACTCACAGTAACTGCCGTCCCACCGTCGAGGACCTTTCGTCAAGTTTATTTCTCAAAGGCATTCGTCAGCAGCTGCTTCCACCACCGCAGGCCCCGCCGGGGTTACGACAAAACGCAGACGCGGCTTTCCTTACTACGGCCGAGGAGAACTACTCCACTATCTGCCAAGCCCAAGACAAACAGTGGACCTACTTGGTGGAGCGGCTAGCGGAGCTGCTGGTGCCGATGCAGCTGCACCACGACGAGGTGCTCTACAGTGAGGGCGACCTCTGCAGCAAGTACGTGTACTTCTTGCCAAAGGACGTGGGAGAGTCTCAAACTTGCGTGGTGCTGCACGCAGGCGCGGAGGTGAATCGCGTTCTGCCGGGCCAGTGGGTAGGTGAAGCTGAAGGGCTGGGCTGTATGTCGCTCTACTCGCATTCTGCAACAATGATGGTGTCCTCTTCAGCTTCCAATAGCAGGGCTAAAAACGTTGCGTGTGCATCACCCTTTGCGCGCCACAGCACAGCTCGCTTCGTCACGTCTGCGAGCGGCGGAGTGACCGTATGGGCGCTGCCACACCCCGTCGCCTTTTTTTTCCTCTACTCTCCATACCAGCAGCTACAGAAGCAATTTATCCAACGGACACCGATGAGCGCCTTTGCCCACATACACCCCGTGCACCTCGCTTCGGTGCCGGTGCTGCTGGAGCAGTTCCACTGGACGCGGAATGCGACGACGCTGGCGCAGCACGCTGAGGTCGCCTCTACTGTCCTGTGTACTGCTTCCTACTTGGCTAGCCATATCGTGTTGCTTCAAGAGGGCGAATACCTGTTGCGTATCCCGCAGTTTGCAGCCACCACTCCATCCGCTATGCCCCTGGAAGAAGAGGGCCATCACCTCCTTTCGGGCAACACGGTGGTGACGACTGCTGTGCTGGATCTCGACGCGGACGCACGCTCCGCAGGCATCGCATGTGGCGTGGAGGAATTTTTTTTCCCGTCTGGGAGAGGACGTGCTTTGGGGAAGGAAGCGGCCCTGCGACAGTTTCGGATGCGCAAGGCGGCTCTGCAAAGGCGCTCTTGCGACTCTGCGGCCATCGCAAAAGGCGCCGACGTGGCAAGCGAAAATTCTCCTGCGGATGATGAAGGGATCGAGAAAGACTCGATGGAGCTACGGCCCTATCCGTCCCACGCACCTGTCGCCCATTGGCGGTACGCGGGTCTCTCGAATGAGGCCTTTGCGGCTCTGTGCCCACCACTTCGACTGTCGTTGACGCGGCATTGCTGTGTGGTGCCGGGTGACGAGGCGTAATCACCCATGTCTTCAACTACTCTGTTACAGCGCCACAGAGTCATCATGACTTAGGCCAGCGTTTTTTCCTTTTCTGTTCGTTGTTCTACGATGTAAATACACGGGTTTGAGCTTTCTTCCCGTTGCCTTCTCGACGGCATCCTTGTAGCTCCACTTGCACAGTACTGTTAAAATCCCCAAGACTCTCGGTCACCATTTACGTATATATGTTTCTGTGGAGCGGGCGATAGCCCCATCCACATGGTTCCTCAACTGTGCTGCCATTCAGTGCCCACGTGGGAGGAACTTCGATGAGCACGTCGATGAGCTTCCACAAATTCAGCCGTGTATGGTGGACGTAAGAGAAATCGACCTTTTTATCCGCCACGGGTCGCTACTGAGCTTTCCGGCCGTAGTGAAGCGAGAAGTTGCGTTGGTGAACTCACACCTGTTCACCCCCCCCCCCCC
>LJSK01000065.1:66794-92366 GCA_001299535.1 Leptomonas seymouri
CCCCCCCCCCCCGCCTCCCACATCTCCACCTCTTGCGAACCCTTCATCCCTTCTCCACTCTATGCACAATTTCTTTATCAATCTGATCTTCTTCCCCCCCCCCTTTCTTTTCTTTTTCTCTACCCCCTCTTCTTGCATCAGTGATGTGCAGAACAGATACAGGAGCGCTTGATTTTTGAAATTCGCGTGCATCGGCCGACTTCTCTGTCGGGTACTCTTGACCGTCTTTTTTTCTTCCTCCATTTCCGGTGAGGATGCACGTGCGCTGCGGTGCCCTTTGCGAAGCCCACAAATTCGCTGCCGCCTTTCCATCGCATGCTGAAAGCGCAGCGAATGCACTTGCCACGTTAGTGCTGAGCTGCTACCCCTCCGCCTCCGTCGTTTTCACTCACGATCTCAGGGAGGGGTTGCAGCCTCCTGATGGCTCCGGCAACCTGGAGGTTGTGCAGCGACGCCTTCAGGCGAAGTCCGCTGCACGCGGTGAAGTGGCGAACTTTTCGGGCAATGCAGGTCGACTGCTGGCGCGAAAGTCGTTGAGAACTGCTACGCCATCCAAACAATACTGTAAGCGATGGTGGGATGTTGTTTCCCAACTGCGGACCCCAAACAACGCTTACTCTTCTTTACTCAAACATGACTTGAACTCCCCTTTGCTCTGTCCCGACGCGGTGGTCTATCTAGATGGCGTGGAGGCTGCAGATGTGGCCAACGTGGTTGCACCACAGCTAATGGATAGAATTCCGAATATTGCGGCGTTCGACAACGTTGGGTCTGATGCCCGGACGCACTGCGGCGATCGGCGGGAGCCGACGTACTGCAGACGCAAGGTGAAATGGGAAGCCTACTGGAGAGAAAAGTTATGTGCGATGCGAGGGGTTGACTTGCTGGAGCTGTCGCTTCCCATTTCCGCGCCATCTGTGGAGAGAAATGGAAGCCCCAGCCGGGTGTCTCTCCTGGTTTCTGTAGCAAACCCTGACGTGTCGTTGGCGTCCCTGCACCGGCAGAAGAACTCTTCGCGGCGGGGACCATTACGTACCACCTTCGGCTACTCGCTGCCCTGTCTGCAGAATGCGTTGGCGGATCCCGTGGTGCAGAGCGTACGTCTGCTGCGTGCTTGGCAGCAGCGCGTGCAAGGCGGTGCAGGCGTCGCGGCGGTGCCATGCACGAGCGTCTTCTGGGTATCGGCGATGGGTCACTTACTCGATGCGCCTCTGGAGACCACTGTCGAGCATCCGATACACCGCGTAGTAAAGGATTGGCTGGGTGCATCACGTGAGGAGACGAAGTGGACGACAGTGCAGGCGGCCTTGCTGCACTCCTTATCAGAGTCTCCTGCCTCCATGCAGGAGCTGTGCCTTCTTCCTCGGCAGGAGACCACTGACTTTCTTTCCCGTCTCCTCTTCTCTGCAATGGCGCAGCAAGTTTCCGCCGCTCCTGCCAGTGAGTGGAACTCCACGAATTACTTCCTCTCGGCGGAATGCTTTGAAGGAACGACAGACATGGCGAGCGCAGCAGCGCTGCCATGCTGTTGCGGTGGTATTTCCGCTTCACTTTCCCGATCCCTTCTGGAGGAACTGCCGCGCCAAATAGGGCGGTAGCTATCCAGCAGCCCACTTCTTGTTTTTCTGCCGTTTCCCCTGTTGCATTGCCTTCAACGAAGAGGTGGGGGGGCACTTCAAAGAGCTGCCCAGATCCGCTTCTTCACCGCTAAAATACTACGCACTTTGTACACATGCCGTGTTCACACGCACAGACGTAGGCTAACGCCCTGACGCATAAAACTGATATGAGTTGGCCGACAAGCATTTGATGAAGTTTGCCCAGGCGTTTCCCCGTGCTGCGAACCCCCTTCTCCCGTTTCACCTCCCTCTGCTTGCCGCGCCCCTCTTCTCATAAGCGGTGAAGTATTCATTTGTGACGCACCACTGCTTACAGCGCTCGAGGCCACAGCAGCCGACTTCCACAAATAAGACGTGAAGTTCAACAGAAAAGTGAAGGAGTAAAAAAATTATTTCTTTTTTGTTTTTTTCGCGTGTATTTTCTTCGATTTGTGCTCGCTTTGCCGCACTGTGTTCCCATTTATTTGTTCTCTAAATTCAGGCATCACAATGGAATACAACATTATTTCGAACAGGGGTCACAAGACGACGCTCTTCATCGATGATGAGATGACCGTGGGGGACGTGCGCGGTGTGGCGGCGGCAATGCTCGACGCCCCGGAGGACCGTGTGATGACGGTATCGCTCGCCGGCAAACTACTCACCGATGACTCAGAAACCTGGGCCAATCTCTGTGCACGTCTCTTCCACAATCAGCAGCCAGCGCCTATGCTGCGAAAGCTGTTCTGCAACTTGACTGACAAGCCTGTAACGGAGACGCAGAGCGGGGAGGTGATGCGAATGTTCGCGTCGAGCGAGGAGCGCAAGCTGGAGAAGGAGAAGGAGCGACAGTCCGCAGAGACGATGGAGATGATGGTGGAGTCGCTCTCGCAGAACCCGGCGCTACTCGAAAGCATGCTGAGCATGAACCCCCAGATTCAAAAAATGCAGAAGAAGTCCCCGGAGGTGGCGCGCATGCTGAAGGACCCGGAGACGCTGAAGACGATCCTTCTCTCCTCCGTCAACCCAGAGCGTAGAAGGGAGATGGAGCGCAGCGCTGAGCTGCAGCTGGCGCAGATCTCGGCCATGCCAGGTGGACAGCAGGCGATCAATCACTACACGGACCAGCTGATGATTGACAGCGAGGAGGAGGAGACGGAAAATGAGCGAGCCATCCGCATCGGCACTTCCGCGCCTTCCGGTGCGAACGCCAGCTTGTACACACCCGATCCAACGAAGGACGCAAACAGCGACCCGCTGCCTAACCCGTGGGCTGCCGCAAGCGCCGGCGCTCCTCCCGCTGTCGCTGCTGCTGCGAGTCCGCTTAGATCGCTGAATGGCAGTCTGCCGGCCACCAATCCATTTGGTCTCTTCGCTCCCCCCCATCCTAGTGCTACGACTGGCTTCCCTTCCCCTTCCTTTCCTTCTCCCTCGTTTGGTGCCCAGGACCCTGCGGCTATGCAGGCCATGATGCAGATGATAATGCAGTCCATGGGCAATAACAACAGCGCCTCTCCACTCGCTGCAGCATCGGCACCTCTGGCAACACAGGCTGCACCGGCCGTGCCAGAAGGCCACGCTTCCGTCGCATCCGCTCCACCCTTGTCTGAGGAAAAGCTTCAGGCTGGGCTGGCAGCGCTGCGAGATATGGGCTTTGAGGACGAGTCTCTGTGCCGAGAGGCGCTGCAAGCCACAGGAGGGGATGTGGAAGGCGCTGTAGATTACATTGCAGAACACTGAAGCGAATTGTGTAGTGGGTAAGCAGGGCTGTTGAATACCTGTGGTTGCGCGTTACGCAGGGAAGTGCGCGTTCCTACGAACACGCACAGCGCTTGAATTTTGTATCTCTTCCTTTGCTACCGGTAGGATTAGCAACTGGATAAGGGTGATCTGTTTTCAAGTGTGTGCCCAAGCGTTTCGAGTAACCGTAAAGGAGAGCATTCTCTGCCTCGATGTGAAGAGCACTGAGAGGAGGTGCCGTTCACTTCGGTTGGCAACGATGTTTTCAAATGTGGATGTTCACTAGCCTGTGTGTGTGTGGGCATGAGCTCACCTCTCTCTTTACCTACCATTACATAGATCAACTTAGCGAAGTTCCGCAAAGAGACTTCTCTCTTTTTGCGCTCTTCTACTGCCCCACTCCACGTGTTGTATTGACGGGGGTAACCTTCTTCGCTTCGCGCCGCTTATCGTGTGCGTTGGAGATGAAAGCATCATGGCGCTGAGCCGGGTGGCGGAGTCTCTGGTTTGACCAGTGGACACTGACGGAAAGATCGCGCCCGTCAGCATTGAAAAGCGCTGCGCGAGACCTCTTTCCTTTTCCCCTCCTTTTTCTTTGTTTTGTCTCTCAACAGCACACCACCTTAATTAACCGGTTTCCTTCACAGATCTTTTACGAGATGCGGTTCGCACTCTCCTGTGTGGCAGGCGCGGTGGGTGCGTGGATGTGGCGACCCCCGCAGAGGGACAGTGCCGAGTGCTACCAAGGCATTCAAAACTCGCTCACTTTTCGCAACAAGCAGCGCCCAGGTCAAGTGTTCAGTCAGCGGTACGAGCGCTACCAACTGGGCGAAATCATCCCCATCACCGCCGACGTCGCCCTCTTTCGCTTTCTCTTGCACAACTCTGACGACGAGTTCAACTTAAAGCCCTGCTCCACCCTGCAGGCGTGCTACAAGTACGGTGTCCAACCGACGGAGCAGTGCCAGCGCTTCTACACTCCCGTCACGGCGAATCACACCAAAGGCTATTTTGATTTAATTGTGAAGCGCAAGACCGAGGGGCTCATGACGAACCATCTCTTCGGCATGCACGTCGGTGACACGCTGCTCTTTCGAAGTGTGGCATTCAAGATCCAGTACCGGCCAAATCGCTGGAAGCATGTGGGCATGATCGGCGGTGGCACAGGCTTTACCCCTTTTCTCCAAATCATCCGCCATGCGCTTACGGAGACGTGGGACAGCGGTGAGGTGGACAAAACGAAGCTGTCGTTTCTGTTTTGCAACCGCACTGAGCGGCACATCTTGCTGGGCGGCGTGTTCGACGACTTAATGGAGCGCTTCCCGAACCGTTTCCGCATCTTCTATACCATCGACCTCGCTGTAGACAAAGAAACGTGGCTGACGAAACCGAATCACTACCTCGGCTACGTCACGCCGGAGATGGTAAAGAATAGCATGCCAGCACCAGAAGAAAAGGACAAGATCATTATGCTGTGTGGGCCCGACCCGCTGCTGGCGCACGTGGCGGGTACGCCGATGTCCACCTTGTCCTCCATGTCCGGTAGCTTGAACATTCAGCCGATGGCAACGGATATCAACAACCTTGTGAGCTTGGGTGGCATTCTGGGGAGCCTCGGTTACGACAACAACGATGTCTACCGCTTTTGATCTACGCCACTCATTAAAAAGAAAAAGAAGCACAATGTATTGCGCTTTAGTTCTCGTGCTCACCTTTTACTTTTGACGACGTGCCGAACTATGCGGAAGCGCTTTGTGTCGCTTCGCGACGTGGGGCGTGGCCCTGATGTTTTTCTCGCTGCTTCGTTGGTGAAGCTGTGGGCTACCCTAGTGCCCTTCAAATGTGAGTATCACGAAGGCTTATTTCTTCTCTGTTAAACGCATATTTTTTTTTCCGTTCTGTAAGATGAAGGCATTGGAGAAGGAAGGCACCGTTACGTATCTCGGTTGCTTTCACATGCGCTGCAAAGTTTCGCATGTTGAAAGTTGGGGTAGCTGATATGCCATCGGCGCGATCATCAAGTATCGCCATCATCTCCAAGCGGAGCCTCTCATTTGTTTTCCACTTGCCACAATCCCTACCTTTTTTTTGTCTTGCTTTTGCATCTCTATGGTGCAAGCGCATTCGGTGCTCATTACAGCGGTTCCATTCTTCCTTCTCATTCCATCACCAATTCGTGCAGTTGGGGCTCAGCGAAAACCAACGTAGTCGTAACCCCCGTAGCCCTCTGCTCTGTCTACAGTCGCTTTCCAAACCTTGCGACCGCCGTCCGTTAGCCTTTCATTCACATCCCTTGTGCGTGGTGAGAAGAAGAAAAACAAAAGAACAGAACAACGGCTTTCTGCTCTTGCTGTTGCTGTTAATAGCGGATAGTAGTCCCCGAGCGAAGCAGAACTTGGCCTAGTCGTCACCACCCACTTTTCAGTGTGTGCGTGCAGTGAAGCCCGTGCGCACACTGCATTCGGTCACCCTGCTTCCCCTTCAAGCTTTTTTTTTGTAGTTTTTGAGCCGCCGCCTCCTTCGGTGCGTTCCACAGCACACAGTCCGCGCACCGTGTGCGCATATCCTGCCAGCGCAGTGCCATACTCAAAACAAGGGAATCGTCTCATCGGGTATGCACGTCTTCTATACATGCACGCACATATATAGGTAGATACTCGTCTTGTCTTTTCCCTGTTATTCCTTTAGTCCTTATTCTCTTAACTCACCATGCTGCGCTTCACGCGAACCTCCTTTACGGGCCGCGCGATGATTTCGCGCGGCAGCCCCGAGTGGTCGCACCGCCTGGATCTAAAGAAGGGTAAGAAGACCACCCTGGCCCACAAGCTCGGCACAAGCAAGCCAAACAACGCCCTGCAGTACGCTCAGATGACGCTGCACGACCTCACGGAGTGGGTCGTGGCCTACTCACCCTGGCCGCTCACCTTCGGCCTGGCCTGCTGCGCGGTGGAGATGATGCACTGTTACACCTCCCGTTATGACCTCGATCGGTTCGGCATCGTGCCGCGCCCCTCGCCGCGTCAGGCAGAAATTATCATCGTGTCCGGCACCGTTACGAACAAGATGGCTCCGCTGCTGCGTAACATCTACGTGCAGATGGTGAATCCGAAATGGGTCATCTCGATGGGTAGCTGTGCGAACGGCGGTGGCTACTACCACTTCTCGTACTCGGTGCTGCGCGGGTGCGAGCGGTCGATTCCTGTAGACTTCTGGATTCCTGGCTGCCCACCCTCCGCGGAGAGTCTTGTTTTTTGCCTGCACAATCTGCAGAAGAAGATCCGTTGGCACGAGATCCAGAAGTACTCGGTGCGGTAAGGCACCCGAGAAGCAGCGGGACGGGACGCGTCTCTCAGCGTCTCGTTAGTATGCCAATGCTTGCCGATTACACCGATCGCAGCTCTGCTCGCTTTTATATAACACTTGCCGCTGTTTTATTGGCATTCTCTTGATCTGTTATGTCTGTGCGTGCGTGGGTAGTGCGTGAGGAGCGCCGAGGCCCCCCTCTTTTCTTGGAATTGGCCGATATCCACCCCAGGCAGTCGCTGTACGTTGTTAATGCGTCGGTAAGACTGACAAGAGAGGGCGGCGGACCAACATCGTGCGCGCGTAGAACGAAGTGGTGACGAGTATTTGTTTTGTTGTGGTTCTTTATCGTAGTAGGCAGTGCCGCCGTAAGTATACGGAGCAAGGTACCTGTGTCAGCAAAAAGCACACATCCCGATATCTAAATAGATGCGTGCTACACCAGAGTGGTAGTAATGATTATTCCTCTTGCGTGCAGACACATTTCTTCTGTTAGGCTCTACATCAATGCTTCTCTGCATCGTGTGTGAAACGCTCCCGGAGCACAGCTCCTGCGGAAGCTTCTCTCTTCCGCAATAAATTTCTTTTCGGCCAAGTAACAGAGGTACCACCGTGCGACGCAAGCTCTTATGACGATAGTGTCCATGTACGTCCTACCAACACCCCGCCCCCCGTCTCCATACCGTCCCATCCGCCAGTTCACTCACCGTTTAACTCCGATATATAAAGCCATCAAAAACAAAAAGACAAGAATGCAGCACATCGTTGTCTTCAAGTTGGACCCTGAAAAGTTCGCCAAGGAATTCCCTGGCAACACCCTTCAGGAAGGGGTTGAGTCACTTCGCAGGGCTGCCATTCCTGGGCTTCTGGAAATTAACTTGAGTGCCAAGAATATCACGCCGTGGGCGGGTTACCAGGACGCTTCGCGTGGCTACACACACGCGCTGGTGTCACGCCACAAGGACGCAAAGTCGCTGCACATCTACGCAGAGCACCGTGTCCACAAAGTGCTGCAGGCGCGCATATTGAAGTGCATTGCTGCACCGCCTCTGCGCATGGAACTGGATGTGCATTCCTCCAAGCTGTAAAAAAAAAAAAATGTTCGTGGGTGGTTTTCATTGCACAATGCTGGGCAGTGGATGGGCACCCTGTGAAAAGCGAAAAAGAAGAGAGCCCACAGAAGAATGTGGCGACTGTCTGGAGCTTTCAAAAATTGTGCAGGAGTATCGACAGAGCGCAGCCGTTATTCTGTTTTGCTTCGCACCTTGTTTGCTCCCTATTCTTTATACCCTAGTGTGCGCACGAGCGTGGCTCCACGGACACACGTCAAATACATACGTATCTATTCTTAAGTTGGTGAAGAGCACAAACGCGCCCGTTTCATCCTTACCGTTGCAGATGGTGTCGCAGCTTAGCGGGTGAGCGCGTGTACAACGCCGAGAAATAAGATGGTGCTGTGTGCCAACGTTCGGTGACGGGTGATACCAGGACTTGCTGGCTTTGTTCACTTCTCTACATTTACAACTCAAAACCATGTTCTTGTATTGTCCTTTCTGTTGCTCATCTCTATGTTTGGCGCAAACGGCTATAATCGACTACTCCCACCATCACGAAAACAACAACAGTGTTGGCTTTCTGCTTCTATTGCTATCCATCAGCTGGTGAACAAAATTAATTTTCATTTTGATTTTTTGTCAACCTCGCCACAGTGAATATCGTCGCTCGCCACTCCTCTCAGCTTCGTGAGTATCATCAAAAGTGTATTTAAAAAGTTTCCGAAACCGAAAATGGAAATCGACGCTGTCAGTGCTGTGCCAGAGGAGCGCCAGCAGTCACTGCTCCCCGCCGTGAACTCAGTTTGCCACAGCGTGCACCTGAAGCTGAAGGATGAGCTGGACGGAGAAAAACTTTCTGAGCTGCTGAAGAAGGTGCGTCAGAACGTGCCGGGTCTCATTGAGCTGCATTTTGGCGCGAACGACATGCAGGCTTACCCAAAGAAGACGGAGTCTCCGGACGGCAACACGCACGCCCTCTTCAGCCGCCACCAAAACGGGCAGTACCTGAAGATCTATCAGACGCACCCGGCGCATTTGGAGCTAGCGAATTACTTGCTCAGCAAGGCGGAGCGTCCGCCCACGGTGATCGACTTTGTGAACATTAAGTCTCACCTATAACGGAGCCATCCTTTCCGTCTGACTTTCTTTTTCCTTTTGTGCGTGTAGATGTCGCTTTGATGGCTTTATGGATGTGCGCGTACACGTGACTGAGATTCGCCCCCCTCCCCCCGAGCATACACACACTTTTATATTCTGCGAATGCAGCGCAGGTGGCGCCACAACAGTAGGAGGATGTGACGGCGTTGAGTGACATGCGCCGACAGTCTTCTGAAAACAAACGAGCGATACATCGAGAGACAGTCAGGCAACATTCAGTACGTCGATAACTCAATCTCCTATACATCAAGTTTTTATTTTCTCTCGCTCCCACCCCCGTCATCGCAGCATTGTGCATACTTCAACAAGACTGTGAAGTCGCCGAAGCCTATGCAGATGCTTTGCTACAACAACTATCCGTTGGCATGTTCCAGAGCTCTCTTGATGATGCTGTTCCCCCTCCCCTCACTTACTGTCGAGTGTACACATTTTTTTTTTTTGGCAAGCTCGGTGGTCGCTTGGAAACCACAGATCGTTTTCAAGGGTTTTGAATGGTTCTGTATGACAGAAACGTCGGCGGAGGAATAGTATCTTGGATTGTGCCATCTTTTTTTTTTTTTATGTTCTCTATATATCTACCGCCCTGTACGTCTCCGTCTCCCGACATCCTTTATTTTTTTCCCTTATTCGTTATGGTTGTGTGCGGGGCTCTCATTATACGCGTTAGAAGCAGCTTGAAAAAAATGTTTGGCCTGGCGCACAGTTTGGTCACACCCCAATAGCGGAGAGAAAGAAAATGTGGTGCTTGTTCAAGACGCAATCAACGTTTTTGAGTGTGAACAAGAAACCAAATGAGGCACACCTGAAGGCTCTTGACGGCGTCCCGCGTGAGTCTCTCTAGAGGATCGGAAATTGATGCTTCAACACCTTGAGTTTCTCTGGTGGGCCTTTGGGTGGCACGCATTGTACTTTAACTGTAGTGTGGCATGGCAGGCGGGCTTGGTTGTCGGTAAGCAAACGGTATGCCCTTCCTCCCCCTCCCCCCTCCATGTGGTCCAATGCTGCTTTGCACTATTGTTTTAGCCCCATGAGAACTCAGCGACGTTTTTCCATGGCTTTTCTCTGTCTGGCGTTGCCGCGTTTCCTTCTTTGAAACTTAATTCTTCGCCTTCTCTTTTCTTTTTGGCGCTCTGCTGTATTCCTTCTCCCTCCCCCACCCCCACCCCGGTCTGTGACGATTTAATGTGACTACACAACGGTCACCGAACAAGTTGTCTATCATTCTTACTTAATCGCTCTGTATTGTGCCATAAGTTACGCACACACACTTTGCTTCCCCTCACTCCATTTTTTTTCTTGCTGTATCGTATCTATACTTCTTCAAATTGTGCTTCCCTTGCTTCCTTCACAATTGCCGTGTATTTCGCATTTGTTCTCTCTCGTTCAAAGTTTCCTGTTATCAGAGATGACCGCCGAGTACGACTATCTGTTCAAGCTGCTCCTCATTGGCGACAGCGGTGTCGGTAAGTCGTGTCTGCTGCTCCGCTTTGCCGATGATAGCTACACCGATAGCTACATCTCCACCATCGGTGTGGACTTCAAAATCCGCACGCTGAACCTCGACAGCAAGGTCATCAAGCTGCAGATTTGGGATACCGCCGGCCAAGAGCGCTTCCGCACCATCACGAGTAGCTACTACCGCGGCGCTCACGGCATCATCATTGTGTATGACACAACGGACATGGAGAGCTTCAACAACGTCAAGACGTGGCTGAGCGAGATCGAGAAATACGCCAGCGAGAACGTGAACAAAATCCTCGTCGGAAACAAGTGCGATTTGGTTACCAAGAAGGCGGTCGACACACAGATGGCGCAGGATTTTGCTGACTCTCTGGGCATCCCCTTCCTTGAGACGAGTGCGAAGAACTCGACAAATGTGGAGGAGGCGTTCATTCGCATGGCGTCCGACATCAAGGCACGCCTGGCGGTAAGTGGCGAGCAGGCGAAGGGTGCTCCGCGCCCTAACGTAGGCAACCCACAGCCACAGAAGAAGGATGACGGGTGCTGCTAATTCACTTTGTTCTGCAGCAGTGGGTGCACATTTCGCCTCCGGCCGTGCAATCTAAATAAAAAGGCCTTATTTTGTTTACTTGTTTTTTTCTGTGCTTTGAGTCTGCGTGACGGCGGTGAAGCCTTACTCATTCGCTTCGTGGTATGCACTCAAGCAGAAAGGCTTCCCTTTTATCTTTTGTGGTGTCGGGTGGGTGAAGTGCGATATAGAGATTCTTTTTCTGAGAGTTGATTGCTCATCGCTTTTCACCCGCGGTTTAAACAAATCTTTCTTTTTTGCTTGCTCTCTTACTCCGACAACGAAAAAAAAAAAAAAGACCTGTAACCTCATCTTTGCTTGTGCTTTATTTCAGTGGTTTATGCTGTTAAAAGCTGTGCTCATTGCTGCGCTTGTTGCCGTGGGAGGACTGCTGCGAGAAGTATTCGGTGAAGTTCAGGAAAAGTTTGAGTTATGTTTTTTGGTTGTCACCGCTTCCACAGGTTTGCTGTGGCTTGCTTGTAAGAGTTCAGTTTCGGTTCCACTTGGGTGGAGTTCTGCGAGTCGACCTTCTCAACTCGTAAAAATGGATGTTTGAGGAAAGAGAAAAGTGTTTGAAAGAGGAAGAGAGAAATGCCGATGGTGCCGGACTTTTTTGTTTTTTTGCTGCGAAATAAAAGAAAACGAAGAAGACAGCAACGACAGCAGCAGCCAAAGAGAGGGTGCGGAGTACGGCACGGATCACATGAAGGGCGAATAAAAATAAGAAAAACGCAGAAATACACCGATGGAGAGACTTTGCGGCAATGGAAGTGGCTTCATCATTGCTATTCTCCTCTGCATTTCTCTTTTGTGTTTGCCTTGAGGAAAGGGAGAGGGGATTGGAGTCATTTTTGGTGGTGACAAGGGTAGAGGGAGAAAAACTGAATGTTTGCAAAGCGCAGATAAGCGCGTCGACAATGAAGGACTGTCGCGTAGTACACGAATACGCACTGGAAATACGGTCTTCACAACATGGGCTATAAAGAAGAAGTAAAGCGAGAAAGCCTTTCAGTGATTTGATACATATCATTTTTTGCTAATTGCACCTCTTTGTGTCTCTCTCTCTGTGTGTGTGTGTGTGTGTGGTCGCTGTTGTGTTCCTGCTCCGGCCCTTCCGTTCAGTGGTACACGTATATATCTAGATCTATGTGTGTACCTCTATGGGGTGCGTGGTGCTGCGTCGGAGGCGCTCGTGTTCTTACTTACTATTCCACTTTCTTTCTATACACGGGTTGAACTCATTATTGTTATATATATATGGGCATTTGTGGCACTCAATACTCTATATATATATATATATATATATATATATATATAAAGGAAGAGGACAACCGGCAACAGAGGGACAGTAGGCGGAAAGGCTGTCCTTTGGGCTTCCAAGCTGTAGCGTAGTCGAGTTTGTAAAAAGCTCATTGCGTTATGTGCGTTAACGAGGATGACAGCAAAAAGTAACGAGCGGACAGGACAGGGGGCTTCTGTTTGTTTTTGCCGAGTACTTCAAGGAGAGCGCTTATGGGTAATACAGACGATGCTATGAAGTACCCGCCTTGTCGATTCATTGTGCTACGCACTCTGGATTTAGCAAGGAAGAAGCGGAGTAAACCCTCGCGCTCCTCTGTGCTTCTCAGACGTATTCAGAGAGATGGACGTTTTTGCTTCCCTTCAATGTTCGCAGGCCAAACTTAATATTGAAAAAACGAAGACCAACTCTCACCACTTCCCCTTCTCTCTCCACACATCTGCTTCATTTCTAAACTGCATGACGTCGCACACCGGGTGGTGACAGCGCAACTGTAGTGCGGCTGTTACTTGTGCTCTAATAATAATAATTATTTTTTTTTACAATTCTTTTCCGCGTAGCTACGGTGAATCTACCGTGGCCATTATCCGTTACAGCTAGATCTTCTGTTTTTGTCGTTTAGTTTTCCTTCTCCCTGGAGGCGAACACATCTTCCCTTTTGTTGTTGTTGTTTTAGAAGGAGGTCTCTCCCTAACGCTGTGATTCCACTGCTGTGAGGCGTTCACTTCTTCGTAGAGTAAAGCAGCACTCTGCAGCGCTCAGCGCGCATCGCTTGAGCACACACGCACACGTCATCACTATTATTATTTTTTAAGTTTAGATTCCGCTCTAAATCCCCCCCCCCATACGCCCTTTCCCTCACTCGCTGCTTATTTCTTTTTCGCTGTTTTCGTGAGTTGCGACGCTGGGTGCGACTCCACCTTCTTTGTTTTTTGTGATTTGTCCGTGCAACCAGACGCATACAACTCGCTCACGGGGATTATAATACGCGGCTCATTGCTTGCTGAGTGTTACTCATGACGATGCCAAAGAAATGCCTTGGCGCTGTCCACCATGTAAGCGAGCACAGCGTCTTCTTCTTGCCCTCCCACAGCGACCACTTAGACTTCGAGACCCTTGGCACGGCACCCCCCTGCCATCGTGCGGTGTTGCAGCGCAGTGGGCTTGTGGCAAAGATTTATGCAGCTGCCACCTTTTACGAAGATAAAGTCGCTGCCGCAAGTACGCGTCACAGTCGTACTCATGAAGAAGGCGCGTTGGTAAAACACGACGCGCTATCCTTAGATGGACGGCAGGAGGTGTGGCGCAGCGCCTTGACGTATGCAGGGCTTCTGGTCAGCAAGGATGCTGCTCTCCACATCCCCACTCATCTTGAGAGCACCCCGTGGCCCTATGTCACTCTGTCGCAATATCGGAAGTTTGTGAAGCAGGCAATCGCCCGCGCCAACTGCGCAGCGGTGAACAGCTCCAACTTCTGTGTTCCCATATTGTCGGTTCAGGAATACGCGTACAAACGTCTTGACATAGAGGTGAGTCTGGCGGTGATGTGGATGCCGCGCTACCCGCTAAACCTGCGGCAGTGGGCCGCGACGTTAGGAGCGACCGGGAGGCCGATCCCGGAGCCATTGTTGTTGGCTATGCTGCACCACATAACGATTGCCCAGCTTACTATTCGGAGCGGAGACACCATGGCCGGGCGGTCCGAATTGACAGCTGCAGCTGCATCAGTGCCTACATTAGACTCCGTCCTTGTGCATGCAAGCGGCAGGGAGAAAGAAGGCGGGGCGCGCGACTGGAGCGACGAGCCCACGTTTGTGCTCTCTGCATCTGCGAGCGATGAGAACTCTGAGAGACCGGCGGACAGCCCAGCGGACTCTGCGCAACCGCCGCCGCCGCAACAGTTCCCACTATATCGTTCGCCAGAGGAGTGCAACCCGATGCTGTACCCAGCACTCGCCCTCGGTACAACTAAGCGCGCGGTTTGGGGATTAGGCATTGTCTTGTATCTGCTAGCATCCGGCCGTGCTCATCTGGTTGCCCCGCAAGGGTGCGTGGCGCTGTCAGACGGCAGCAGCAAGTCTACACCTCACAATCAGCGTCGAGCGCGTGTGGTGGAAGAAACCCTCTTCAACGCCGCCGTCATGACCCCCGATGCGCTTTGGAGGCGTCTGCGACGCGACTTGGAGCCACGGGGCTACGGTGGCACGTTGACCACCGTCGTGGCGCAGCTGCTCTCGCTGGACCCCCTCACACGACCGTCGCTTACTACAGTCGACCGCATGTTGCAGGACCTGCACCGCCCTACCCCGATTCACCGCTTCCCTTTTGCTATTGGCAGCTACGACCTCTTGCGGCTGCCCAACCCAACGAGCACCATCGAGCTGAACCCAGGTGCCCGCCAGTACACCTTTGCCGAGGTGTGTTTGCTGTGCAAGAAGCCGCGTGGCAGCACAGCAGTGTGCCTCAAAGGTGGTGACCACCAAGCGACAGGGGTTACCTCGCCTTCATGGAATGACGAGAGCGAACTCTTGCCCGCCGTCGTCCCTGTCTCCGAGTCGACATACATGACATTCTTGCACCCCCTCTGCGGTGCAGCAGACGAGCGACAGCGGCGCAGGCTGGCAGCTCATGCGCTGCAAAATGCAACCGCGAATGTGAGTTTGGTGATGAACGCCAATCCGAGCTGCTGCAACAGCATGGCGCAGACCATCATCCCCCTGCACTGCGGCTTTCTCCTGCAGGTGTTTGGCGGCTTTGCCGTTTACGAGCGTCTGCCAGAGCAAAACTCAAAGGGCCAGGTCATCTACAAGGTGAAGGTGCGAGACGTGCTTATTCCGTACCCCAGCCAAGGACTGCGTCGCGATGAGTTGCCGTTGGTCAAGACCACGTTGGAGTTTGGCGGCGGCATGCCCTGGCCCTCGTGCTGCACCGAGACGCTACAGAAGAGTGGTCGTGTGTCTCGTCACGTGCCCTTCTCGCTCACCGGCTCGTATCATGGAGTGGAGTGGTTCGGCTGGGTGCTGCCCGGTGAGCGCTTTGCCATGCCGAACGGTGCCCACTGGACTGCGCCGCGTGACGGCGCCTTTGTTTTTTGGTTCGGAGCGAACCTGCAGCCGACAGACCGCGACCGCTACTTCGCTGTGACGAACGTAGGCTCCGCCACCCTGCCCACGAAGGTGTCCCGCACGCTTCTGCCCGACTCCCTCTTCCGGCAACACGTAGGAGACGAAAGCCAGGCCAGCCTGCTTCTCATGCGCAACATTACTAGCCCCAGCAGCCGCAGCACGTCGAAAATAGAGCAGTCCGACGTGCGCGCTAATGCGGCGCGGCGGCGCACCGCACAGAGTGTGACGGACATCGTGCTGCCGTCGGCCACACATGAGATTCTGGAGGCTGACGAGCAAGGACCCGCAGCTGCAAGAGCAGGTGATGCCGTGCTTCACAGTGCCCTGATCATTCCTGCGTCGCAACAGGCAAGCGCCACAGAAGAGGCACCGCCGCCCCGGCATACGCGTCGTCATCACAGCAGCACCGCGGGTCGGCGACGGAGACCAGACAAGTCGTTTCACACCGTTGTCGCAAGGGATTATGAGGACACAACGAATACTAGAGTAGAGGAGAGTGTGCAAGTCAATGCGGCGCACTGCCCTCGTGAACGCGCTGCGCCGAAGGAGAACGTTGCACATACACCGTCTACTACCGTCGCTTTCACCTCCAATACCGAGAACTGTGGGTCGTTGAAGCACTCACGGCAGTCACGGTGCGCAACACCAGAGCCCCAGTCCAACGGGGAAAACCCTATTTTTCCTGCTGCTCTTCCTGCGGCGGCGGCGGCGGCGACAGATGTCGATAACTATATGGTAGCAGGTGCAGCGTCGCCATCTGTGTGCAGCTCCCCTGCTGCGTACGGACGTATCGCGTCTCGCGAAACCACGCGTCCCCCGTCGCACCGCGACACGCGCGCAAAAGGTGTGCGGGAACTCGCCCCTCGGCCTGTCAACGAACTCACGCGCAGGTCTCATGGCTCAGCGAAGGGTGTAAAGAAGCAGAAGCCTTCAGTGTTGGTAATGGCGGAGACCCCATCGGCAGCAACCCCACACGGAAGTTCACATGCCCAAAGCAGAAGTGTGTCTGTACAGAAGAGGGCGCAGGCTCTGTCTGCTGGGGGCTCAGCTGGCTCCTCGGTGCCGCCGCTCCCGCAACTGTTGTTGCCCTCCCCCGGCGCACAAAATTCCAAGCGGAAGCTGTCCCCGCGCCCCTTAAAAAGGCTAGCGTCACCCCGGGTATCCACACCGAATTCCCCGCTGCAGCCCCTAGGCGTATTCGCCACGCCGACTCTTGCTACACCGAAACGGGTGCCGTTATCGCACGCCGTCTCCGCCCTGAGTATGCTGCGTGTCTTTGGGCGGTGGTTGCCTATGGATTCTGTGGACGCCGCCTTCCAGGCTCTCACCTTCTGGGTGTTCTCCACAGGAGAGTATGGCCACATGCCTGCACCAAGCAGAATGTCCTCACAAATGGTCTACGCCCTACGTGCACCCCCGGGGGCGGTGTACCTCTCGTTTATGTCTAGCGAAATTCCTTTGTTCTACCGCAACCACTCCCAGACGACTTTGGTGGACTCCTCGCTGCTGTTACCGCACCACGGCTTTGCCTGCTACAACGCAGCAGGCAACCTGCTCGGTGTGCTGGCGCTGCGCTGTAGCATGAAGGATGACGCAAATGTGATACGTGGGGAGTTTGTGATCGACACCTACGCGAAGGACCCGTGCCACGGCAGCCAAATCTCGAGTCGCCATATCTACGCGTCTTACCTTGCAGGCAGTGTCGGAGATGAGAAGGCAAAGCACTGTGATGCGGCCGGCGAGGCAGGGATGCCGATGAGCCACCAATGCTATTCCCAGTCTATTACCTTAGCCGGGCAGGACAGCCGCATTTCGTTTAGCACGCCGCCCGACGCCCAGACACTCACCTTCACCAGCGCGCGCCACCTCATCGGTGAGTTCACGCCACACAGAAGCGAGACTCTAACTCTTCACAATGATTCGACGCCCACGCTGCCTGCGTGCTGGATGGGCTTTGACGGCAGCTCGAACTCGTTGTTGTTCTCTGATGTGGGGCAATCCGCCTGGGTGCCCTACGGCATCGGCGACTGAGTTGCATCGCAAGCGGACCCACTTCAGTGCCGGACGGAAGGAAGGTTGATGGCCATGGCTGCATTGAGGACTGTTTGGCCCACTACCGCACGCTCCGCGTTCCGGTGTAAACTAGAGAGAGATTTTTTTTTCTCATCTCTGGAGCCAGCTTGGGGATCAGAGGCGGGGGCGTACCCTCTGTGTGACGAATCTGCAGGAGTCAGGCACCTCTTTTTTATTATTCGGTGTGTTTTTGATTTTTTTTTCTTGTTATTTCTTGGCGATCGGTGAACGAGTGGTCCGTCCTTTAAATAGTTCTGTACGCGTATTCCTCCTGTCGTTCATTCGTTCTTTCCACTTACGAGCACAGCAACAACGTTGCCGAAGTCAAACAAAGCACCCACGACGTGTACTGCGGTACCCCGCTGTCCCATTCCCAAGAAGTGAGATGGAAGTGCGAGAGAGAAGAAGAAAGATAAAGCAAAACGGAAGAAGCAACCGTCGAAACCAGGTTCGTCGTTTGTCTCATTGCTTTGATCAAAACGCTATAAAGATGTGTACGCTTGCAAGAGGGAAAAATTGTGAGTGTGTGTGTTGGGAGTCGGGTGTGTGGGCTTGCCCTGGGTGTAGACGTCTACGGTACGTCTCACGTTGAGCAACACAAAGCGACTTCGGGAAAAAGACGACTCTGCTTTCCCTTCCCACTGTCTTCTCTCTTCCCGCCTCTCCTAATAGGGGGGTGCAGGTCCGTTCCATGGGCCTGACGTCGAGTTTCTCCACCGGTTTGGAACAACACACATGCTTTGTCAATATTAGTCAAACCAGCTGCCCTCTCCACAGCAGCCGCACCGCTTTTTTTTGTATTGAGTAGCGAGCTCACTTGGAGTGCACTTTCTTCTGTTTGAGAAAAGATGCACCACGCTTCCTTCTCGCGGCTCGTACGTCCCACGCACGGCCGTGGGCAGCTCCGTACGTTCGCGCTGAGGAACTTCAGCGCCCGGTCCAACTTTTATGCTTCGTCGCTTTACGCTGCCTCAAGACTAACCTGCACCGCTCGCACAGTGTCAGCGGGGGCCTCTACTTCCGCCTCGCTCTCCGCAGTGGACTTTGCCGCCATTACGCAGCGGCTTCTACTTCGCCAAGCGCTGCAGCAATACACAGAGCTTGACGGCACACGGATTGGGGCGGAGCTTCATCCTGGTGAAAACCACGTGCTGATCTCGCGTGGGCGGTTTTTACAGTTTTGCGCGCAGGCACACGTTGAAGATCCTGATGCCGCCCTTGCACAACTAGAAGCCACGGGTTATGTGGTGACCCTTGACGATGGGAAGCTCGTGCATCTACGCCCCGTGCTCTATCTGGAGACCTTGCGATTGGTTTCTCCACCACAAGGCGTTACAGAAGCCGCCAGCAGCGAGCATGACGCACGAAGTGACGACACATCGGTTGCCTCTGCGGGCTCATCTGTGGCGTCTTTTATGTTGGAGGAAGCGGAGCGACGCATTGAGAAGCTTAGCCAGAAAGAGCGGGAAATGGCGGCGCAGCTACAGCCGGCCATCGTGCGAGCAGCCAAGTGGCGTCGTAGCGTTTGGGGTAGCGCTCTTCTGTTTGCGGGAACCCAACTGGCCGTCATATCTCGGCTTACCTACTTTGATTTGGATTGGGATATCATGGAGCCGGTGTCGTACTGCATCATGATAGGCACCGCTCTTGTTTCCTATGGATATTACCTATGCTACAACGAGGATCACACCTACGAGGCGTTTGACCAGCGGTTTTTGCCGAGGAAGGTCCGGCAATACGCGCCGAAACACTTCGATTGGAAGGAGTACGAAGGCGTATGTGCGCAGCTCGTAGACGAACGTGCAATGCTAGAGCACATTCGTCGCTGGGCAGATGAACACTGAATTCATCTCGGCTACGATGACCTGTGAACCTGAGACCTTCCTCTGGTTATACCGCGCTCTGTACTGGATCGTTTGAGACACTACTGTACGATGATGGCGACCTTGCGTGTGTTCCTTGCCTGCTGACCAAGCCTTTTCTTAGGGGAGGCACGGTGCTGCTTATCCGAACGGAAAGGGAAGTGTCCAGCGGCCTTTGCACCTCCGCAGACATTTTTGCTTGTGTGCGCTTCGCACGGAACACATCGATGTAAACCGAAGCATATAATAATAAAGGGCAGCGAATCCGTAGGCTCTTTTGTTTAGACGGAGGCCGCTACCCTCCATTGCCCTGCGTTCTCTTGTCAACGGCGCTTAATAGGTAGAGTCGCCTTATGTCTCCGCACTGCATTTTTCAAGTGGTGACCTTTCGTTGCTGCCGCTATGATAAACTTATCGACTCTGCGAGTCTGTTCTTCGTTCCCACTTTCGTCACCCTACGCCCAACCTATTATCTCTTCTGAGCGCAGTCTGAACTCTCAGTCCCTACGTTGTACCCTAATTATTGATTTTGTAAGACGTATCGTAGCACAAGCCCACGCTAATATTAAAGCTGAAGGCACAAGTGATAAAAGTGACAGGATTACTTCGCTTTGCATTTTTTTTCTCTTGCTCTCAGCTTTAGTGTCGCCGTGTCTGCCCTAAGCCGGGCGACGCCCTGACTGGTTGCTGTTGTGTGGCATCGAAGCCTATTCTTTCGTTGCCAAATTCTTGCATCGCACACAAAGAGAGCATAAGTGTATCTGTATTGCTCGTGCTGAGCCAGGAACTTTGAAGCTCTTTTCTTTTGGGTTTTTCTTTTTGAACAAAGCTGCATTCTACGTTATGGGACGCATCGCATTCTCCCTACACACATCTCCTGTAAGTGTTCCAGCATTGTCTTCTGAAACTTGTTGTGCAGCTGCTACTCCGGGCCATAGTTTGTAAGCTCCTCTGCATATTCACCTCTTACCGAATTCAGCGGTAGTTCCATTTACATCATCACAACACTTCAAAAGTGAGGAAGGATACAAGGGTAGCTCGGCTGTTTTAACTTCTGCTCGCTATCGCGTTGTGAATGGACCCAAGTTAGTTATTCAGCTTTGGTTTTTGATTCGCCGCGTGTACATCCGTTCACCAGATTATGCAGCTTTGTTTATTTTTTTACTGTGCCGCACTACCGTTGTTCAAGAAGAACGAACTGTCTTCCATCTTGGCAAGATACTGCCCTCCGGTCGCCCGTACTTCAACATCACTCTGAGCGTCTAGCATGAGCTCAAATTCAAGTATGAGTGGCTCGACATCGCCGAGCGCCCGTCGCGCAGCACGCGAAAGGGCAGATGTGACACTCCGCACTTCCTCGATTGGCCGCGTAGGCGGGGCCCCTGTTTTCGTCCCCGCGGTGGACCCTGCCTCTGAAGGCTCGGTGCGCCGCAGGCAGGCTGCAGTGGCCCACCACCACAACTACGGCACGATGCTGAACAACGACAGCAAAGTCGTCTTTCGCTCCGCCTCGATGCCGGTGCACTCCTCCCGCATGGTGTATGTACGCCGCCAGCCCAAGCAGCTCACCGTTGCTCAGCAGTCGGTGCGTCTGGCAGAGAAGGCCAAGAAGAACTACTTCCACGGCAGCTTCACCTCTGCCCATGGGGCGGTCTTTACCGTGCCGAATCGAGCGCAGTTGATGGCGACAAACCGGCTGTCTCGTGCGCCGTCGATGGCGAGTCGGCCGGCCAACTCGCGCAACACATCGATGGCTGCCCGCCGCCCACTACCGATTCCGCTCGATCTTGTCCCGGCAGCGTCGGCCATGAAAAAGACGTCACTGTTGCAAGGGAGGACGCCAAGCCTGCGTGACGACAGCTTTTCCGCCTCTCCACACACCACTGCGAGTGGTTTTCTGCAGGAGCCCATCGTGCTGCCGCGTCGCTCCTACAGTGCAGACGCCCGCCTGGGCGACCTGCACCCCTCTGAGCTGTCTGGTTCCTTTAAGTTGCTGAAGGTAGCCCCGTCCGGTGACCCGGCATCGCCGCAGGTGGCGAAGATGGCCTTCCGCGACTCCTCGCCCGACCTGCTGGCGCTGCAGTTGATGCGGGACCATAGGGCGGCGCGCGAGGAGCGGCCGCTGTTGTCCCCAACGACAATCGCCCGCGCGTCGCGCGCGCTGCGTGCCTTTGAGGAGCGCAAGGTGCACATGCCGCACAACTCGTTTTCGAACGCGAGGGAAGTCGGCGACGCGGGCGGCACGATGCCGGTGCCGGAGCACACGCCTCTGGTTTTGGCAACGCCGAAGCCAGAGGGGCACGCAACGGCGGTGACGTCGGCGTCAGCATCGGAGTTGGGGCCCGCAGCTGCTGTCTCGCCCCTTCGCCGAGTACACATTAATCCAGAAGCTGAAAAGAACGTTGTGGAGGAGGACACGGATTATGGGGAAACAAACGAAGGCAGCGTAGAATCTCAGGATAACATATCGTGGTGCGGGGCGACGATGGACCTGCTGTATCTGGCCACTCCGGCCGCTGTCTCGATTTGTTTTACCTTTTCCATGTCGGTGGTGCCGCTGGCTTTCGTTGGCAGCTACCTCGGTCCGCGTGAGCTGACCGGCGCCTCGGTGGGCTACTTCCTCATGAGCATCCTCATCACCTATCCAATGATCGGCTTGACCTTTGCCCTCGATACGCTGTGCTCGCATGAGTACGGCCGCGATCCACTGAGCCCGGAGATGGGGCTTGTGCTGCAGCGTGGCGCGCTCATCAACGTGATCATTTTAGTCCCCCTGTGCGTGATTATTTACTTCCTCGACATCATTCTCGTGCCCATCTACGGTGAGACGATCGCGACATTAGCCGAGGAGTTTCTCACCTACTCTCCGCTGTACCTCATGCCCATGGTGCTTTTCATCGCCTTCAACAAGTTCCTAAACAATCAGATGCAGCCGCATATCCCGATGATTGCGCTGACCGCGGGTGTCATCCTCACGCCGTTTCTGCAGCTGAAGCTAACACCGATGGGCGTGCGATACACAATGGTGGGTATGGCGATCACGGCGTGGTTTCAGCTTACTGTCGTCGTCATTATCACCATCTTCAAGCCCGAGACGCGCATCACGCTGGGCAAGTGGCGCATCACCGAGGCACTGGACTGGGTGGATGTGAAGGAGTACATGAAGCTCGCCATCCCCAGCGCCATCTTCGTCGCCGCCGAGGCGTCGTCCTTCGATGTGACGGTGCTGCTGTGCGCACGCTTTGGGGAAGTTGACGGTGCGGCCTGGTCGGGCATCATGAACTCCCTCTTTATCTTTGCCTCCTTTTCCGGTGGTCTTAGTGCGAGTGCGTGTGCAAATATTGGGCGCTGCATTGGTGCCTTCGAACCGGTGAGCGCGAAGCGGTTTGTGCTCGCGTCCATCTTCCTTGCCTTTATCTTGGGTATCTTCGACTCGATCATCTTGGTGACCTTCTTTGACTTCCTCATGTCCTTGTTCGGTACCCATGGTAAGACGCTAACGCTGGCCCGTGAGCTGCGCTTTATGCTGCCCATCTTCCACATATGCGACGCGGTGCAGTTCACCTTCCAGGGCATTTTCAGCGGGATGGGGAAAAACCACCTCGGTGCGGTGATTCTGCTGACCAGTCTGTGGGGTATCGGCATTCCGCTCTCCTTCATTCTCGGCCACTACCTCGGCTATCGAATGTTCGGCGTCTGCGTGGGCATCACGGTAGGACTGTGCATCGAGGCCCCGGCGATGGTCTACGCAGCGTCCACCATGGACTACGTTGAGGTCTGCGAGAAGTTCGTGGAGGACGAGGAGAGCGAACAAACGGACGAGACGGAGGAGTCAGAAGAAGAGGAGGAGCACGACGAGGAGTACATGGAGGAGGTGATGCGCCGCTCCGGCATTTCGATCGCGAGTAGCAGCGAAGCATCAGAGGGAAATACGGAGCATTACCTCAAGCTGCTGCCCCCGCGCCGCCGCGGTCGCCCACGTCTAACGGTAGAGTACCACGACGAAGATGAGTAAAGCAAGCAGGAATCTGACACGCAGGATCCGCTTGCTGCGTGCCATTCTGCCTTCGATACCGACTCCATCAGCAGACCAGTGTGATCAATGGACTGAGAACTGCATTGAGGTTGAGTGCTTACATCGGTCCAGTGGCCGATGCACCCGATGACTGATTTGCGTTGAAGTGTATGAAGGTGTGGAGTTAACAAAAGAAAAAGTATGGCGCGTCACCGCATTGTTTTAGCAGGCTCGTGGAGCTGAATCGTGCGTAGCAGGCGGCGGTGGGCAGCGCGAGCAACACTTCAGTGTCGAGCGTCATCTTCCTCACTGCTTCTGTATCGGCACTTCTTTGTTTCTGTTGTTGTTTGCTACAAGTAAGTAAGGGTCTAATATTCGGCCCACAGTGCACTGCGTACATGTCTCCTAAGGGGCTTCTCTCTTTGTGTGTTCGCTTTTTTTTTTTTTTTCTAATCGGCTCATCGTGGAAAGAGAAGGAATTGGTGTGTGCTGTGATCGTTGGAAAGGATTCGCTGTCGGCAAGTACAGCGGAGTTCCGCGGATGCTTTGCTCCATTGAAACAACGCAGACTGAGTGTGCTTCATTTTTGCTGCTGCTTTCATGGAATGCCAAGGTCGGCTTGAAGAGCCTGTGGTGGTCGTCCATAAGTTTTCTCGTTGCTCCCGTGTTGATACGTTGTGGTTCTCCCAGTGGGTGGTTGCTATACTATCTGAGACAATAGCAGGCTTCCTGTTGTTGTTCTTCAGATTCTTGCAAAGAAATTCTAGCCATTATTTCTCTCGGAGATATCAACATAAAAGAAAGGCACAAAATACAGACAACTCGATGCTCAGCCCTCCCTCGTCTCGTTTTGAGCTGCATCTGGTGCTCTGCCAGCACACATCAGCATCTCTCTTGGTATTGCGCCATCAAGCTTTCAGCTGACTTATTCGCCCTTTATCCCCCACCCCATCCCTCATCCTTGACGTCCTCTTAACAGCCAACTAAGGGAAATCGAAAGCTCATATTCTTTTTCATGGTTCCCAGGACCAACTCTCTACATACAGACAAAAAAAAATCCCGCAATGCAGGCGCGAGTGACGAGCCTTCTAAATGCATCGATCAACCAACAGCAGCATAATTATCAAGCGCAGGTGGAGCGCCAGAGTCGCCCATCAAGAGGGTTTTTGCTGAAAGTTAATGGGACGCAACTTCGATCGGCGGTGGTGAAGCAGCGCAAGCGCCCCCGTGGCACCGGCGGCACGGCGGCCGAAGTATATGGTGAGGCTCAACATGATGTTGATGACGAGGATGATCTGGACTGGCCAAGTGTGGTGATTGCTGCCCTCGAAGATACTTTCAACGCTTTTGAGAGCCGGCTGGACTCTCTAAGCAGCGCGACTTCCGGTGCTGGTGAGGCCACCTCTTCGGTCTCTTCCCTGAAATCGCTGTGCGGGGTGGAGATTCGTCACTGCCGGTTACAAGCGACGCACATTTACCCTGGTGCTGAAGCATCTACGTCTTTGTCACAGCTTTTGCTGTCGCCGGGTCGCTTGTGGAATCACCATGCAACATCAGCCTCGCACACTGTGCTCTGCAGCTCGATTACAACGCTAGATCTTGAGTGCAACTTGCTGGGTGATGACGGTGTGGAGCGCTTGTGTTCGCATCTCCTTCCTTGTCTCCCTCATCTTCAACGTCTTCTGTTAGCTTCGAATCGTATAACCGCTGTCGGGTTCGTTAATCTTCTTCGAACTCTTTCATCATCGAAGTCCACGCATCCTGGTCTCGCATTGGAAGCCTTAGGGCTAACAAACAACGCTGTTGGGTGCTTTTACGGGGGTTGCAGCGTTGAGGAGGGCTGTGAGAAGTTGCGTGAGGCCTGGCTTGAGGTCGTGCAGGCGTTTGTCCGCTGCGTTGCATCGACACTTCGCCGCGTTCACTTAAACCATGCGGCACTGAGCACCAGAGAAGTGGTGGTGCTGATCGATGCCCTTTTTCAGCACTCATTCTCTGGCAGAGATCCGTGTGTATTTGATCTGTTGTACCTTCGTGAAAACAAGCAGGTTTCGAAGGACGAGGTCGTGCAACAGCTGCACATCGCGGCAGCGGATAGAAGTGAGTTAGACGAGTTTGTCAAGACGCATCTCTCCTGGTGATTGCACGGAGTGGCGTTGCTCCTGTTTTTTTATTATCATGTCTTCTTGACGCGTTGCTGCTCTGCCTGTCTGCTGCGAGTAAACTGAACTGATGCATTGACGATATTATTGCGCCTCTACTCCTACTACTGCTGCTGACTTCTGTCACGCTATGCGTCCTTCTACCCCCCCCCCCC
>LJSK01000066.1:0-59887 GCA_001299535.1 Leptomonas seymouri
GGTCCAGCAGGTAGCAGCCAACATTGTAGTCTTTGACGGGCATTGTATTTTGTTTTGTAGGCGTTAAAAGGAAAATGTTTTTTTTTGCTTTTGTTTTCGCAATGGGTGGTTGTTGCGGATATATTGCAGGAAGGAATGGGTTGAAAAGAGTATAAAGGGTGAGGGGGTTCACTGGTGTTCAAAGCAGGGTAGAAACAAAAGAAAATAAAGTTGCTGGTTGAGGGAGTTTGGGGGCGTTAACGAGAGGGCGGTATTCTGTGGAAAAGTGCATGTTAATGTGGGAATGGTAGTTGCAGATGAATGTGAGATGGATGTTCAAATGCAGGGATCGTGGAGCGTGTTGGGGAAGGGATAATGTGGAGGGAGGAGTTGTGAATTATCAGTCATGGCGTCCAGTGATGTCAATTGGTAGGTCCCATGTACTGCATTGGAAGGTTGTGGAGTTCCATTTATTGATGAGTCATCTTATATGGCGCTCTACAACGGACGTTCTGCACTGGGATGAGGCGTGGAGCAGGTTCACTTATCTCATACTTAGGAAAGTCATGCACTAGGCGGCAAGTTTAGGGAGTAAAAAAAAAGACCTCTCGCTTCGCAGGGAGACGAAGTTACACCGGCCGTTGGCCGTCGAAGAGGTGGGGTATAGTTAGTGCTGCCACTCGTTGCGAAACAAATGAGCGGCGCGACGTTGTGCCTTTGGATGAAGCGACGTCGGTTGGCTCGAAGCGCTTCGCCATCATTAGAGAATAGCGTGCTTGCATGAGGACTGCTCTCCTTTTCTCTTCCCGTAATAAGCGATTGAAATGCAGTACCGGTGTTGCGCAAACCTATCACTCAGTTCATAAGCTACAGCTTCTTAGAGTGAGGAATACTCAATGGAATGAAAAACTTGTAGAAGCAAGGACAAGTGCGCCACACTGCAGCATCACACGCCACAAGGAGATGTGAAGATCCACTTAATGTTCATGGTCGCTGTGCTACGTACAGAGAAAGCACGGTGGGACTGCCCATCGTGGACCTCTGAGTGGTTCCCCTGCCCTCCATATATATATATATTGGCGCCGTCTTGTGCACATCAAGCCTTTCTTCCAAGCAGCCACTGCAAGCCTGGAGGCACCGCGACACAGCAGTAAAGTGGAGCGGCGGAGAGGGTAGGGGGGAATATACAAAGAAGCAGGCTGCAGAGACCTTACCAAAACGGCGCCCAGCCCGTGAGAAAGGCATCGGCGAGGTTGTCAAGGCTAGTCGCTTCTTGTATGAGGCGGTCGACCTGATGCGGTACATTCAGGCTGTCCGCACCCCCATTCAACACGCGCATTGAGAGGTACGTTGTAAGCAGTGGCGCGGCAAAGGAGTCTTTCGGCGAGTCAGCAAAGCCTGCAAGGTTGATAGAGCCCCACGAAGAACCCTGCCGCTGCGACCCTCCTGGATCCATGCGCCGCGAGGACCGCGCCATAGAGAAGGAACTGTTCACGACGCCAAAATCCTGTCCGGTTAACTTTGCCTGTACACGGGCAAGCGCGAGATCGCCCTGTTGGTTGCGGGTCTCCTCCACGTTGTCGAAGTTTTGGCTCTCCCCTGAAGCATCAAACGCCTCGCGTGATTTCGATAAGGATCGCGACAGCTGCATTGGAATTGGCCTTGCTTGGATATCAGGGACGTCTTCCCCGTCCAGCCGCACAGCTGTCGTGGCGTCACCGTGTGAAAAACCCGGACCGCCACCGTTGCTATCAGGTTGGCCGGACCTCGGCCCGGACCTTTCCATCCCGTCGTTCACCACGTTGAGACGCCAGTTGATGAGTGGGTCGTAGATGAACGCCTCGAGGATGGAAAGCAAATTCTCGCAGTGTCGGCGAAGGTTTTTCATTGCCAACTCGCACGTCATTCGATAGACGCCGTCCACCCCGGTAATGCCGAGGGCACATACCAACAGGCGGGTGAGACGGAAGGGCACCGCTTCGGCATATAAGGCGCGGTGCATCGCCACCTCGAAGCAATCACCAAAGTCGATATGGACCACTGTGCCATTGCCTTGAAGCATCAAGTTGTTCAAATGGCGGTCTCCCAGTCCTAGCACGTAGCCCACCATAGACATGGCTGCCAAGGTTTGGCCGTAGGTTTGACGGTAGCTGAGCCATTGCTCGCACGTGTCGTTGTGGTCCCAGAAGATGTGTCGCAGGTCGCTGTTTGGCGAGTTCTCCATGGCGTAGTTAAGCAGCGTCTTGCGTTGCTGCTTCGAGAGTCGGTGGTATTCCTCGATGTTGGAGAGGGAGCCACGCTTTATGATGAGGTTCACTTCCTCGTAAATGGACACCCCGTGCGCCTGCCGATATGTCTCCAGCATCTTGTAGATCGTTTCCGTATTTTCCACCCAGCCGACAATGCCGACGTTGTCCGTCAGCGGAATCACGGCGTACTGCGGGATGCTCAGGCCGATCGCTGTAGCAGCGTTGTCAGACTGGAAGATGCTGTCGATCAGACGAATGAACTGCATCACGCGCTCGTCTTGCCGCATATCCTCGTGTCCTTTGAGGAGAAAGCGATATTTCCTGCCATCTGAAGCATCAAGGCCTACGCGGCGCGGCTTCTGCTTGGATGGCATCACGTATACGCGGCTGTGAAACTTACGGATTGTGATCAGTGGTTTGTCGTGCTCGAAGGTCCCCGGAACAGCAACAATGCTGTCTCGAAGGCCGTCGAGGGTGGGCGACAAATCGCTGATGTATAGCCGTCGCTCCAGGACGCCGCGGCGCAGCTGCGCGTACACCTGTCGCAGAAAGCCCCACGCCTCGTCTATCTTCGTCTCCTCCAGCGCCATCTTCGCCCGCCGCAGCGTCTGCCCAAAGGTGCGCTCAAAACTGCGCTCATTTGGGGTGCAGGCGCGATCGATCTCGTCGTAGAGAGGCTGCAGCATCGCAAAGACGGTGGCTGCGTTGTTCGGCTTGTAGGCAGCCTGCTGAATCGCTGCGTGCCACTTTTCCGTCCACAAAATAGCGATCCGAACCATCTCGTTGCTGATGAGAGAGGCCTCCTGTACAATGCGGTCGTTCTCGGGCAAGTTGCGCATGCCTGCAATAACGCGTTCAGCCATGTGTTGCCGCACTGCCCCCGGAGACTTCTCCGCGACCGTGAGGGGGTAGATGAGGGCGTGTGGGTAACGCGACCCGACCCGGATAAGCAAGTCGGTGAGGATGATTCGCGCGAAGCGTGCTTCTATCCCGATGCGCGCAATTAGCTGAGGAACGACATTCAACCAAACGTAGTCAGCCACGACTTGTACACCGTGGTGCACCGACTCGTTAATCTCCCGCAGGTCGCTGTGGGCAAACCAGACGGACAAGATGCGCAGCACATCCTGCATCACCAGCGTACCCGACACATCATCACACAGCTGCACCGACTTGAAGAGCGCGTTGATGCAACTAACCAGATGGTTGTCCTGCACTTCGCCCTGCGTGCTCGGGTCGCGGGCGAGGTCATGGTGCAGGATGCCCAGGGAGTGAAAGGCCGCCGCATTGTTGGGGCCCAGCTCTGTGGCGCACATGAGTTCCTCAATAGCCTCTTCGCCACAGTCGGGATAGAGGTACATTGTCCACTCACCTAGCAGCAGCCAGCACTGGCCCCACATTTCGGCTCGCTGGTCATCGGCGTCCACCTCCACGGCGGAGAGGATCTGCTTCAGCTCCATGTAGGTGCCCTGCTCGTCTTTCGTTAGGTACAAAAACTTCATGTAGGTATGGATGAGCTCTGGGTCGTACTCGCACAGCACCGGCAAAGGAGCGTCCTCGCGCAGGACCTGGTGCAAGAGGTGCTCCGCGTAAGAAAACCACTGCGACTTACACAGGGAGCGGATAACGTACACATGGGACTGCAGATCGTCCTGGGGGGCAAGCACGAGCGAGTTAATAGAAAGCACTGTGAGGAGGTCGTCTGGCTTGGTGGACATCTGTAGCAGCCGGCGGTGCCACACCTCCTTCAGCAACGACTGCCGCTCCGCACAAGCCGTGGTAAATGAGACGAGCTCTTCAAAGTGACGGAGATGCTGTAGGCGCGTAAGACCCTCATAGCCACGACTGTAACTCTCATTCAGCGAGTCGGCGAACGACTCTAGCATCGATTCGCGTACCTCGCTCGTGTAGCACAGCAGGTCCTCGTAGCGCTCGGCGCGGAAAAGCGCAGCACATCGCTCAACCACGCCGAAACAGCTACACAGCCGTGGATCCACCGCCAGTTTATCGAAGGTGTCCCACGCGCCGAGGGCAAACGCAGCCTTGGCGCGGAACGGCGCAACTTCCCGCTGCGCCTCGGGTGCCAGCTGCTCCCAGTACTCTTCGGTAAGGTCTTGAACGCGTCTCGCGTTGCCGAGGGCCTGCTCACACCGCAGCACGCCCACGAGCGAGGCGGTTTCTAGCACGCGCGAGCTGGAGCTGGCGAGGCGCGCCTCGTAGCGCCTCAGTGCCTCACTCCACCAATTCAGCTGCTCCAGTGAGGCGATTTCTTCGAAGCCGAACTGCTCCGGTGCGAAGATCTCGTCGGAAAACTTGCGCGTAAGCGTCTTCAGCAGGCCGTTGGCGGTCATCGTCATGTTCAAGTGACGATAGTACTGGATTAAGTCCTCTGCTACGGTCATCACACGCCTCAGTTGCATGTCCTTTCGGTCGGCGATCTTGCCCAGCTTGTTAGAAAGACTCTCAAAAAAAACTTCATTGAAGTAGATTGCCTTGGTGTGCATTTCACCGCTAAACGCCACAGACGCGAGCACCTCCAGGTTCATCAGCGGCTTCGGCTGCGAGCGTGTCTTCTCCTCGACCATATAGGCGAGGGAGAGCTCAATGTGCAGGAGGCCCTCAATCATCCCACGAATGTCGCTAACGGCACGGACGGGGCTATTGTTGATGGCGAGGAGCTGCGCGCCGATGGGTACCCCCGCTCGAGCCCCGAGGCCGTTTGGAGCGAGCTTCGTCACAATCACACCGCGCATGGGGTCTTGATCGTAGTTGATGCCAAACTTCTGGCTGGCGGACTCGCGCGCAACGCTGAAGGTGCTTTCGCGCATCACTTTCACCAATTTCACCCGCTCCTCGCCTCGCTCTCCCTCCATGAACTCCGCAAAGGAAAAGAGGCCTTGCTTGACATCGGCCGGCGCGCCGCTCAGGGCACGGTCGAAGATGGACATGAGCTGTTCGCGCAGCGTGGGATCCAGCTGACTGCACACCGCCGCCACCGCAAAAGGGAACAAGTCTTTCGAGAGGTCTGAGTTTCGATCCGCAACAGTGCAGGCGTCACGCAGTACGGCATATGGTGAGTTGCGCAGCAGTGTCACGGTAGCATTGTGCAGCCACAACACCCACGACTGCTCCCGCTTCTTTGTCTTCGCCTCGGGCATGACCGTGAGTGCGTGAATGATGTCAGCGGACACCGGCCGCGGACTCTCTTCCGTCTGCTCCACGCGCAAAATGCCCAAGTTGCGGCGCAGCGACGACTTCGTGTCAGCCGCTTTGCGGCTGAACAAGTTGCAGCACGCCGCCGTATCTGCCCCAGGGTGAAAGCGGAAGTCTATCATCGTCTGCCCGTGATCGTGGTGCACGTCCAAAACGTCGACGCCAACGTTTTCGGCGCGAAGGGTGTTGCGAAACTCATGCTCAAACTCCGCTTGGGAAAGCCGCGGCAAGTGCGACACAATGGTGATCGGGCGATCAGGGTTCAGATCGGTTCCGCTGGTCGCAGTCATGCGCGATTTGGCGCCAATGGCAGCGCTTTGAACTAAGTTGATGAAGTAGTGCGGTGGAAAGCCGTTGCGAGTGGCCACCCGCTCAATCGGCATAATGAAGCGCTTCGCAGGCATCTTAACGACGTCGACGAGCATCGCCAGCGTGTTCAAGCCGACGTCCATCTCCTCGTCGTTGTCGGCCAGCTCGATGTACCACATGATGGTGTGCACAATTTGAGCGCAGCAGTCCTTGACCAGATTTAAGTGCTTCGACATGACTTGGTTCAAAAAGTCGAAGCAGACGTCGTTGATGTCCTTCGACTTTGTCAGCTTCCCGCCCGGCGATGCTTTGGCCGGCTCGATGCACTGCAGGACGTGCGGTAAGATCATCTGCAGGTCCTTTTCGTGCATGACAGCCATAAAAGACTCAAGCGACTTGACGACGCGGTGCACGAGATCAAGGTCGTTTTTATTCTGCGACAGACGCTGGTGAATGAACTCGACGGCCCACCGGTTGTCGCGCATTTCCTGCGCAGGGATGCCCCTGGCCAGGCTGTCAAGGAGCTGCACCACGTACGTGCTAAAAGGCTTCTGGCCCGCCTGAGGGAGAAGACAGAAGCCATGCACTGATTGCAGAAGGTCGAAGCCAACCGACGGGGCGACCGTATCCTTAAACTGTCGTAGCAGGATGGCCAGATCATTCATGAGGGCGAGGACAGTCTCGTACAGGAAGGCACGCTCAGGGTCGCGCAGCCATGTCTGCAGCTGCGGCAGAAGCTGTGTGAGCAGACTCAGCTTCGGTTTCCCCTCCACATCCTGTAGCATTGCGCGGACGGCGGCTAGCGTGTCCATTTGCTGCTTCGGGTCAATCGCGAGCTGTAACGAGCGAACGAGGTAGTACAGCACCACGGAGGGGTAACGCTCTGCCAGGTCCGGCGACACGCGCAGGCGAGGTTTGACGTGTGCTAAGGCGGGAGTCACGACTTCCTCCTCCTCTTCGATTTCATCTGACTCGAGCATGCGCAGGACGTTGCGCATCTTAACAGGGGTGACTGCGCCAATCGCACTGAGTACCTTCATGGCCGCCATCGTCACCGATTGCTCCTCTTCCGTCTCTCGGCGAATAATGCGGGCCACGCTCCGGTACACCTCACTGAGGCCTGAGATATCCGTTTTTGTGATGTGCGTGACAAAGGCAGTGAGCGCTTCGAGCGCTTCGCGGCGACAAGAGCAGCAGTCGCTGCCATTGATCATTGCCAGTAGCGTGCGCAGGAAGCTGTTGTACTCAACATGGTGCTGTGGGCCGGTGTGATCGAGCATTGAGCGAATCAACTGCAGGAGGGCGATAGTCAGGGAGCGGCAGATGAACGGCTGCGCCTCCAGTCGCTGCAGCACAATCGTCTCAACGGTACCATCCGGAATGAGAAGCGCGTCCTGCTCGACGCACATGGTGAGAAGACGCGTTTTGGCTATTGCGAATGATACCGATGAGTCCATCGTGGCTACGTCGCGCAACATGTACTCCTGCGCGCGCTGCAACTGCGGGCGCACAATGGCTGGGTGGTAGGGCAGGAGCTGGCACAGCAGCGCCAGCGCCTGATCGCGCGCGCGTTTGTCAGTATCATTACGGGTCATAAAGATGGCATCGAGATTGTCCGCAAGGCACAAATAGGGGAAGAAGGGAACTGTCAGGTGCTGCAAGGCCCACAGTCGAATCTCCGCGTCGCGGTCGGCCACCGCCACATCCAAGATACGCTCCACCGCGGCGCTGACCTCATTGTCAAGACGCTGTGTGTGCGGTCCACTGGTGTAGTTGTTGCCATTCGCCGCATCCTGCATGTCGCCACGCTCCATGATCAGCTCGCACAACTCCAAGACAGTTGTCACAGCTACCCGGCGTACCTCCTTGTCGTCGTGCGACAAAATGTCAATCACGTCCTCTAGCTGATCGGTGCGCTGCAGCGTCGTCAAAAGGGGGAGGGAGCGCTTGATGATGGCAACTGGCCGATCCGCTGCGACGTTGACGCGGAGCAGCGCCAACCGCGGGTCACCGACGCGGATGTGCGGGCCAACAAAGCTCAGCAGCGCGTTCACCTTGCCAAAGTTGAGGAACTCCTGCTCAGTGCGCAGGTAATCCTCCAAGAGTGAAAAGACCGGGCCCATGTCACGCTCTCCGTAGCGCTCACGAATGTGCTCGAGAACCTCAAAGATGGCTGCCGTGTGGGGTAAACGCTGAATGCAACCACACAGGCTTTCTACGATCTCCGCACTCATCAGTAGGCCGCCTTCCGTTGCTAAGAGGTCCTCTATCAGCTCTAGCATCTGCATCACGACCTCTAAGGAGTCGTCCTTGGTGAACAGCTCCAGCACGCGCTTGCGCAGAGCGTCGTACTGACTTCTGTCATCCTCGCACAGCACTGACATGACCTTCCCAATGCACTTCACCGCACTCACGCGTGTGGGGACGCTGTAGCGAGACCAGTCCGTTTCAACTAGAAAGCGCACCAGCAGGGGGACGTTCCACGGCGCAGAGTTGAACGCCGGGGTGACGGCGAAGTGCAGAAGAGCAGAGAGCACAGCTGTCAGCTGGGACTCACCCACCGCCGCTCGCAGGTGGTCCTGCACGACGCCCACAATGTCCCTTGAAAGCGTCTGCGTAACTTCGTAGCAGCCCTCGTCCACAAGAGCAGACGTGAGCCGCAGTAGCGCGGTGCGGTGCCAGGCATTCCGTGTCTCCAATGCTTCCCTCAGCGTCGTCAGCGGCGCGCAGGCATTTGTGAGCAACTCCAGCAGCGTTGGGTTCCGCTTGATGATCGGTGAGGTCCTCTCCACAATCTTTGCGACGACCTCGCACGCGACGATGCTGCGCTGCATATCGCCACTCTTGACCTCGGAGAGAAGCGGCTCAACGTGATCCGCTAAGATGTCTGTGGCGGTCCGAAAATTATCTTCGAGCACCTCGCCTAGCGCCGTCGTCACCTTTATGCAGTCCTCCTGTGTGGTGCACTTGAAGGCACGGCTGAGCAGCAGCATGAAGCACCGGCTACGCTTCTCATGCTGGTCCTTCCACTTCACGTCGAAGACAATTCGAAAGGAGCTGCAGCCCTTATCCACAGATACCGTGAACGCGCTGTCTATTAAAGAGATGATCCGCTCTTGCAATGACTCGCTCAAGCCCAATTCCTTCTCATGAAAGAAAAGCGTATCCGTTAAGGCACTTAGACACTCCTCTTCCCGTTGAACGCGTCCTTCGGGGGTACTATTAAAATTAGAGAAGATGGAGCTAAGCTGCTGCGCGAGCGCCGCGGAGCTATCGCTATTAAAAAGCCGCCCCACAAATACCCCGCTGGCATTCTCCACCACTGGGCTTTCGGCCATGCACGCTGCCTCTTTTTTTTTTTTGATGAAATAGGCAAATATATGTAAAAAGGAAATAACCACCACTACAAAAGGCGATTGTAATCACTGGTGGTAAGGCAGCAGGCCGCCGCTGTACAGCTCCCTCCACAGAGGGCCAAAAAGGGTATCAGGGGAACGAGAGGGGTGAGACGGCGACCGTGGCACAGTGTTAAAGATAAACAAAAGCGAAAGAGCAGTCCAACGAGAAGAAATTAGAGGATTGTCTGTGCAACACAAAATGCCGCCAAGATTTCAACGACGAATCGAGAGCGTGTGTCACCACGCATATGTTCGCTCGCGCAAGTGTAGAAAGACGGCAACGGCACATAAAGACGAAGTCCAGCACACAGTGAGTTGAAGCACACGCATGCGGGAATCAACAGTAGGCAACAAAAAACGAATTGTAAAGTTTACGCCAGGCTTCGCCAAAGAGAGGGACAAGAGAAGAAACAAGAGAAGACGAGAGTCCGACAAAATACAGAGGTCACAACGGCAAATAAATGCAGCTTCAAATTAATGCAGTGAACGAGGTACCAGAACACTAGACAACGTTGAGAACTTTGAAAATGAAAACAAAACAAAAGACGTTTGCGCGCTTATCAATGTATATGGCGCCAGGATTACAATGTCGGTTTCTCTCTCCTCTCGCTCCGCTCTCGCCCACACCGGCAAAACAAGTTGAATCAACAATTAGTGCACAAGTGAAGCAAAGAAAAGACAAGAAGGTGGGTAGCGACACTGTGATTGATGCAGCCGCAGCATCAAAGCGAGCTACAATTCATGTGTGAATGATATATACGTAAAAATATACATAGATATATGTGTTCTGACGCTTACTCCCTGGTAGCAACGGACTTGATGTTGTGAACAATAAAAAGGGTTGTGTGCTTGAATCCAATCTTCTGCACTTACGCGTAGCTCGTTCCGGCGCTGGCCGCGAGCCAGACAAGATGCAATGCCTTATGATTGACCAGCAATTGAGGTACAGGGACAGGTTATGATGCGGGAGTCTTGTAGGCAGGCAAGCTGTTTAGCATGAGTAGGGCGAGGGCAAAAAAGAAAAGAACAGTTGGGGTGGGCAAACTCGTTGACGCGGCGCCTTTCGTTGACAAGGATAAACAATAAGGCAGCAAGTACGATAAAGGCCAGTAGTGAAAAGCACGTGATAAAGTTGTGGTTCAAGGGATCACGCTAAGCAATACTGCTTAGAGTATATATATATATATATCTGTATATGTGTTTGTGTTTGTAAAAACAGTAAATCACACCGCCTGAACAGAAAACGAGAATTCCTTCCTTTAATACGCTTCTTTTTGTTTGCTTGTTTTTTAGTGACTTCAGTGATACAATTCAAAAAGAGAATTCTTAAAAAGGGGGGAAGGATGAAACCGTTTCCTGTGGATGAACTTCTTTTATTGTGGGGACTTCCGCGTTCCAGCAGACGCCATCCATGTACAGTCGTTGTAGTGGATGTTGGATATTTCGGGGGAGGGGGATACAAAGAAAGAGAGTCAGTGAAGGGGTGATTGGCTGAAAAGACACGCATGCATCTGCGGCTTCTGTACACCTCTTTTCAAAAGCGGGCGTCGTAGAAAAGGGGTTTCTGGGGCACTTGCGGATTCGCGCTCGTGTCAACCCGGTAGCAATCCTTATCGGGGGAGTGCACTCATCACCCATCGCTAGTGTCAGGATCCGTCTCTATTAACTCTGCAGAGTTCAAAAACAATAATAGTAATAATGACGTGAGGAACGAAGGAAAGGCGAGAAAAGGAGTCCACGACACAACTGGCAAAAGAAAAAAGCCAAGTCACGAGGTTGAGTGAGCACCGCTGCCCGCTGCAGAAAAGCAAAGGGATGCCCAAGCACAGTTGCTCGGCAAGGCATGCGCCAACAAAGAACAGCAGGGAAAGCAACAGAAACATACGCGCGAGCAGTCGCAGGCTTCTTTGGCAGAAACAACGCGAAGAGCCTAGAGAAAAAAAAAAAAACGATAGGAGAGATATCGCTCACACACCAAAGAAAAGAAGACGAGAAAAACGAAGTGAAGAGCAGAACAACACCAGCAATAGCAGCAACGAAAGTAGGCAAATTGCCTGGCACCGGAGCAGATCACTGGCTATTAGAAAAACTGAAGTCATCAAGTGGAGTTCCACAAGAGAAGCATTCTGGCGTTCCTCTCGCTCACGTTTAACACCAATGAGGAGGCAATCCCCTGCCTCAAACCAACATTAAAGCCACCGTCAACGTTCACTAGCGTCATAATTAACTCCGCTTCGCGAACAAAAAAGGGGAGCTTGTACGGCGACTTGGCGTTGACGATAGGAACCACCACCTTGTTCCATATCCTCATTCCCTTCTGCTCGATTTCCACTGCACTAACGTTGCCGATAAGAGACGCCACCACGTCCACAGCAAAGTCATTCACGCTGAGCACGTTATAGCGGACAGCACGCCCCCTCTCGAAGGATATGTTATGCACGCCGAACGTAGCGCTGCACGAAAGTGCCAGAACAGCAATGCCATCACCCGCCTCCGCTGCGGTATCATCGACCAGGCCAAGGCGGCGAGACACCTCTACAAACTTCTCCCGATAGGGCACGTTGTGGTTTGCTGTGACCTCTCCGACTGCATCTCGCTCAGCTGCCGTTCGTGGCACTACGTAGAGCCCAACGACGAGGTCGCGCAAAGTCAGCGTCACTGTGTTGAGAGGGAGGAACACCACTACCGGCTGCGAAGAAGAACGCACCAGCGTGTACATGGGGCACTCCACACACATCTCATACACCTCAGGCAGAACGTCGGCGAACAGGGATGTGTTTATGGCATCGGGCAGTTGGTACATCCATCGCAGTCGGTCGTTCACGGCAATGTTGTAAAGCGCATTGTTGATATCATTCACTGTCGTGTGTGCCACGATGTTACGTGGGAGCAACGGTGGGAGGTCTGTAACAGGTGGCTGCAGCGGACAGCCGACCGACGCAGGCGTCGCATCCAAAACAACGGATAACCGATCCGTTGTCATGACGGGTGGAGTCAGTGCGAGCACGTCCACCTGGGCAAAGAGGGAGTTTAAAACCTCGGCAGCCTTGCTCCTGCCGTCCGTTTCCAGCTTCCTCTGCACCTTCTCCACGATGTACTTATCCAGCTGCCCAGTAAACAACTCAATGAGCGCCTGCGCGATGCCGCACATCTTACTGTCCAGCTTGTGATAGATCGCAAGGGTGCCCCAACGAAACTTCAGCTGCGTGACCGTGGCATTCCAGCGGTTCTCGGGAAGTAAGGTGAATCCGATCACCGCATCGATATCAGTATCGTTCAACGTCGCGATGAAGTGACCGTAGCAACTGATGCCCATGTAGGTATAGCGGAACCGTGTTTCGTTCACCTGCACGCCGAAGCTGTTGGCGCTGGCCGTCATGCTTTGCGCGTTGGGCGTCGCCGTCTTGACAGTGAGGGCACCCATACGGAAGTGCTGTAAAACCATTCGATCGACCCAGATGTGATCTTCCTCATATTCAGGGACTACCGCCATACAGGACTCGTCCTGCACGGCAGGTATCACCACCGTCTGGGCGAAAATGTTGATGATCGAGGTGGCGACGGATACCGCTGCGCTCGCAGGGCGGCAGTAGGGCTCACCGTAGGTGCGATTGGCGTTGAGATACGAACCCAACGGAAACGCATCATTGAAAGGACCCCGCAGCACCAACGTCCCGCTCAACAAAAGAAGACAGGACAAGACAAGAAGCGTCGTCAGCGGCTGAGCACTCGCCGTGCGCTCGGCCTTGACAGCCGTGCTTCGCGTAAAGGACATTGTTATGGCCGTGCTTCTAAGTAATGTGTATTTCTTGCGTGCTTGTTTGTTTGTGTGTGTGTGTGTGTGTGTGTTTATTTGTGTTTGAGAGGCCGACGGGCTTTCCTTCAATAAGATCTATGGCGTTAAACCAAAAGACCCAAGGTCAAGGAAGACACGAAGGTTGGAATGGGCCCGGAATCTTCCGAAGAAAAGTGTAGCTGAAGGAGAACGATGACACAGAAGGACGGGCTCCTACCGGCCTTTAAAAAAACCCTCTTGCAGCGCAACCTAACACAAGCACGGCGATAGAACACAAATCCATGCCAAGCACGCTGCTGATGTACTGCATCATCGGTTGAGGTCCTGCGCACATCTAGGAGCGAGACTTGGCAGAAATCAGCTGTGCACATTGAGGAGAGATCTATCTTTCTTTGCCCCGCCTATTTCTTCCAGCTTCACTTCAAGAACCTCATCCAAAGCTGGGAGCGCACTGACCGGCAACCAAAAAGAAAAAAAGACTGCATCTCCAGCCTTCTCCATCTGAAAAGCCACCGATCAAATCGGCACCATGGAATTCACGCATCCGTAGCTTCGAACGGAGATGGATGCATGCGCCGGGAGCAACGGCAGTGCAGGTCGGAGGGAAGGCGAATAACGCAGGGCACGACAGATCAACGTGTCAGCACCACCAACGCGGTCCAGCAACTCAGCCTTTTGATTTGTGGAGACGCCATCCTCGTTGCAGACATCGTCCATGCGAAACTGGATGGGCTGCACTGCAGCGTCTTGACTCAACAACGCAGATAACGAAGGTGCGCAACTGTGCAGTATACTCGGGTGATCGTCTGCACGGTCAGGAAGGCCTGATTTAAATGCCTCGTGTGCCGAAGAACTGGCACGGGCCCCTCCCTCCGCAGCAGACAGGGTGACAGCTTTCCGGCACGCATCCACCAGTCGCTCTAGAATGCCCTGCAGAACCTGGAGCGACTCGTCAGCGGCATTTTCCTGCAAGTAGTCCTCGACGAGAACGCATAACGTTGGTTGTTGCACGACGGAGATAGGGTTGTTTTCAATCATGAGAACGCGGTCCATGGGACGGCCAAGAAGCGTGAGATCCTTCACCGAAGAGTTCGCACCGCTGTACCAGCGCTTGTGGCGGCTAATGATGTGGTGAAACCACTCGCGACGTCCACACGCCTGTCCAATGGCGTGCAGGATAGAGTTGACATAGCGAGCCGTGCCGGCAGTCCAGACAATGATCTCTACAGGCAGCTGGTGCAAGGCGCGGAAAAGCTCACCAATGTGGGGCCGTAGTTGAATCGGTCCGTACCGCGCCGCGACCAGTGTCTCATCAAGGTCAAAGACGACGGTGAACAGCGGCAGGCCGTTTTCGGTTCTACTAGAGCCTCGACTAAAAATGGGTGTGAGAGCGGGGACAAGCCAGCGTCGATCTCCCGCTGCGGCGCGGCGCTGCTTACGTTCACGAAGGTGCGCATGACCCATCATTGCTATGGCCTCTCGAGGACTTGTGTCCAAGTCGCCCAGCAGTGTTGTGCTCGAGCTGGGCGCTATGCGTGCCGCGTTCGACAGCGACGCGCTGCTCTCGGACTTCTTTGCTAAGCGCCGGCGCTGAGGCGTCGTCGTCCGGCGGCGCAGACGGCTACAGTGCATCTCGGTTGGCTTCGCCGAGACAAAGCCGCTCACACAGAACGTGCCAACGCCCAGCACGCCGTCGGCGAAGTCCTCGCCCTGCAGAGAGTCCTCTGAATCCAACAAAAAATCCTGCATTTGGTCGTTCATCAGGTCGTATTCAGAGTACTCCGAGTCACTGTCATAGACCTCTTCGACCTGTACGTAGGTCGTCGTGGTCAGAGTGGAGAACACTGTGGGCGAATTCTCTTCACCTGCGCCCGCATCAACGACGTCGGGGGAGGAAAAGAGGCACTGCGTGGAGCGCGCCGCACGCAGCGGCCGGCGTTGAAAGCAATTCCGGTTTCGTCGAGCTCGGTGGAGTCCTATGAAGGTACTGGAGGAGTGGGAGTGGCGCAGCGCTCCATGAGCTGACCCTCTCGGATGGCTAAAGCTCATTCTCTATGTAGTATTCCGAAGCAAAAAAAAAAACTGTGATAAGCAGCAGCGCCCCTGCCGACTTGGACAGGCGGTGGGAGTCTAGTGGAAATGCCCACTAGAAACCGAAGAAGAGAGACGAAGGATTTGCCCTTAATGCGGCTGTAGCAAAACCTACGGCATAGGGGAAAATTTGTTTGCCTCTGCACGATCTGATTTGGCGAAAGCAAGTGTGAAGCGAAAAACGAAGACCCCACTGAAAAATTGGATCACCGCACCACTTTCCCTTTCGAAAGTGTGTTGATGCGCGCTGTTGAGTGCGACGCGACGCAAAAAAAAAAAAAGATAATAGGGAAAGGGTCCACAAAGGCGTAATACACGCGCCCTCACGCACTGTCGTTGAAGTTGGTCGTGAGACCAGAATGCACCACCCAGCCAGCAGCAGTGTCCAGGATGTTCGCACGGTGCATCAACAAGAGAAGAGTGGAAGGGGTAAATGCGAATCGACAAAGGGTTAATAGAGAAAACCATCTCGTAGCAGGAAGCCCCACTAGAGGTGTCGAGGCTTTAGTACCGTCCGGCGAGCAGGTGCACCGCAACACGCCGACCGCCTTTCCAGGGCCCGCAGGTCCCCAAAAAAAGCATCAGCCACGATCCCCTCTGCTTCTTCGAACTGCATTATCAATGACAGCGCCGCAGCCAGCACTTTCCCCCGCGCTGCCGCGGACGCAAAACTGGCTGAACTTTGTAGTCTCATGATCGTTTTGATGAGGTGGAAACGGTGATGATGATGAAAGCGTGAACAGCGAAAACAAAGCATAACCCCAACAGGAGCTTCCCTGCACAGCACAGGAATGCGCGACTACAAATTCATGGCACACTACTTCGGGAGAAACCCCTCCTCCTCCAGTTCCCGCTGGCGGATCCGTTCGTCACGGGCTTCTATTTTCTTTTGGTCCTCGGTCGCCAAGTCGTACGGATTGCCCCGCAGCCGGTAGCGCGGGTTCACAGCGTTCACCTTACACAGCGTCCAGTTGCGTCGCTCCAAGAAGCAGTCATTTGCACCGATGCAGTCCTCCACGTCGCCCTTCTCCTCGAAGCACTTGGTCGCAACGATGCACTCAATCAAGGCGTTCTTCGGCCGCCAGCAGATGCTCTTGTGCTCCTTTTCCATTGCGGGGGCAGGCGGACGACTTCCAGCAGCCCAAAAAGAAATATATGGGGAGAGAAAAATTTTAAAAGTCAGTGATGTGTCGTTTCTACAGAAAACCCCTAAAGCACACAGCAGCACGCTGGACGCATTACGAAGAATACAACAGACATCCGTGAAGGATGCGTCCAAAGGGGAGGGGGGTAGAACAGCTGAAGTGAAAGAGAGGGCATCGCACTCGCGGCCAGTATGGAGGGTGAGGCACAAAAACAACAACAACGAAGAAGCCACCCCAAACCTCTTACCACTCGGCACGAGCAGCAGAAGAAATCCATTTGGGTTCTACAGCCCTTTTTTATGCAGACTTAAAAATCCACACCTCAGGGAGTAGCAGCACGGCAGCGAACACCGAAGCAAGCAGGTGTGTCGTTCGTCACTGCTCCACTAATGGAGTCAATTACATTTCGTTTTCATAAAGTGTTGAAAGCAATTTGATCCAGGGAAACAAACGGTAATTCAAGGGAAGAGATAATGTGGAAGAGCAAAGGCTAAAATGAGGTCATGCGCCACCTGTACTCCCTCTCTCATTGCGTAGAACTGTCCTTTGGTTTGGCCGACCACACTTACGATGGCGGCACAGGTGGCAGCGTCGAGTCAGGTACGAGTATTTCGACGGGCGCCTTTGGAAATCGCACACGGACGGTGGTGCCCTGTCTCGGAGTGCAATAAAGGTCGATGGAGCCGCCACACATATCCATGTACACCTTGGAGGTTGAGAGACCCACGCCGAAGCCGCCCAGATGGCTCTCGTAGTGCTCACTCGTGGTCCAGCCAAACTTCCAAATGTTCTTAAAGTGCTCTGGAGAGATGCCACCAGCTTGATCGACGAAGTCCAAGACAACCCACTTGTCGTCCATCGCGTAGTGAACTGAAATGTTGATGTCGGGTCGCAGCCGTAGCGTCGCCACAGACGCATTCTTAAACATCTCTCGAAAAACGTAGAGGAGGTGGCCCTCTATCGAGTAAATCACGGTGGACGGTCTCGGCTCGACTCGTTGCGTGTCTGTTGCATCGCACGGGCAAGATCGTTGGGACGTGGAGGAACTGATGAGCGTGCCAGTTGGAATCTCCGTCAGAATTCGTGCGTTCTCCTCCACGTTGAGCTCTAGTGAATGGACACTGCCGTTTTCCACCAGGTCTGAAAAAATTTCGACTACTGCGTTTCCTGCCTGTTGAACGATCGCTTCGACACTCGCATCACTGCAGATCACCTGTTTCGTCTCGTTGGGCGTAATAAGGTGGAGCAGATACTCGTGGATCACTCGCCATGCCACACGGCGCCGGCAGAAGCGCAGAAGCCACCCGTTGAGCTCGTCTGAGCGGACCGTCGTCTCGTTTACTATCACGTCCAGCAGTGACTGGTGCGGCTGCAGCAGCCTCAAGACCGTGGCCAGCGGCATCGTAGTGTTGCCCTCACTCCAGCTCTCCAGTATGCACTCCACCTCCCTGTGGGTGAGTTCCCTATTCGTGAGCCGGCGGTGTGAGCGCAAGCCGCTCTCTGTGGCCCCTGCGAGTGGGGAAGGACCGGCGCTGAGAGAAATGTCGTCGCCTTCCTCTTGCAACCTGTGCACATCATCCTCATACGGCGGCAGCGAAGAATCGTCGTAGAAGTTGTCGGCAACGGCGCTGTCCAGGAGCGAAATCGAAGCAGAGGGACCGCTATACGCACCCTGCATGGATATGAGTTCGGTCGCGCTCTCGACGCTACGGTGCAGCGCCACACAGTAGTTGAACTCCCGCAGCACAAACGTCTTCACCCACCGCAGCCGCTCCGCGTGCGGCTTACGGAGCGCTTTCTGTATCACTGGCTCGGAAAAAGCCTGGTAGCAACGTGAGGTGCGGACCGCCATTTCGCGAACGAGCTGATTCACAAGCCCACTCTCAGCCTTCGCAGCGTGCACTCGGCACATCGCCGGTAGCTCCATCGGAGTCTGAGGGAGCGAAAGGTATTTCTGCAGGGTGGACATATCGCATATCGGCTTGCGCCGTGCGTTGGCCGCAAATCCCTGCATGGCGGATCGAGAGAAAAAAAAAGCAAGTCGATCGAATTAACAACCAAAGAAAACAAAAAAAAACGGCTGAGTAGTCAAAAAGCCTTTCGTAGAGTGGCTGCTACCACCGGCAGCCCTTGATGGCAAACTTCAACGACCAGATGACGTGAGAAGTCAGCAAATGTTATTGCGTCGTATTGCCAGAAAACTGGCATACAGCTCAGCAAGAAAATAGAGCGTCTACACGAAAATCTCATGGATCGCCAACGGTATAAAGAGATATCGAGTGTGACTTTTTTATGAGTTCAATGAAATTGGCGGTACAGTAAGCTTCAATCGATCGTTGCCCTCTGTGCGTCCACCGCCTTACGTGACCGCCATACAGAACACGGCGTTGCTCTTGGATGAAGCCCACAAGAGAAGTGGCGAAAGAGTGTGGTAACCACCTGAGAGAGAGAGTTCTGTAAGCAAAAGCGTCAAGATGAAAATTTCTACCTCAACACTGCGTAAATTACGGGTTAGTTTGGCATCCGTATCTGCACCGCTTTGCACGCTCTCCACTGCAGATCACCCAAGCAAAGGATATTTGGCTTTATCAGATGAATGCCACTATCGTCAAGACATATACCCCACCTGAGGAAAGATGTGTAAAGTCGTAAACGTAGGTGAAACAAAATCGAAGCAAGAGGGCAACCGTTGTTGGACAAGATGGAAAGTGAAAGGGAAGGCAAAAGCCAAGATTACGTTTCGCGCAGCCCTTTCGTCTGCGGCAGAGCACCACAGAGGCCATTTTACTTCACTCTTTTATTTTTATTCTCGGGAGGAGTATTTGAGGCTTTTCTCGTCTCTGCTCTCCCGTTCTCAAATCCAAGACACCAAATGCATGTAGCTCTCTCTCTGTATATATTTATATATAGAGAGAGAGAGAGAGCGCAACACTCGTGCCAATAGCACCATGTCAGAGCGTGTGCCACTATCCCTGTAGGTGATTTACGTCAGCGTCTCTCAACAGTCATTTCTCTCGTTTATGGCTTTGTGCTTCGCAGGTGTCGTGCGGCCCACAAGTTGGTCCTGTAAAACGCTGCTTCCATCCGAACACGAGCGCAGCAAACAAAAAAAAACAAAAAAAGAAGAGCCGGCAGCGCCGCCGCAAGGACAAAAAAAAGCGAGCAAGAACAGAAAAAAAAAAGGCGGCTTCTCACCAGTGCAAACAGAAGATGGCAGACGCAGGACGACAAAGAAATAGTGGCGTGTACCCCCTCTCTCCTTGTGGATCCGTTTGAATTGCTGCTTCCTCGAACACGAAAGAGAAATTCAAGACCTGCACCACTCATCGAGAGCAACATTCGTGAAACGGAACAAACAAAAGTAGCACAAAAGGCCGCAAAAATCTCCTCCAAAAGAGAGCACGCCTTCCCTCTCCGTTGCTCACCCGCGTCACGCGGCATTCACACGTTTGTCAACTTGGACAGAAACATAGAAAACAAGGAACGTTAGCGGAACACCTTAGCGCGACAACAATTTTAAGGTGAAGGGTGCGCGACGCCAACCCGAACGTAATAGACCCTCACTCCTCTCGTGAGGAAGGCGAAAGCGAAAGCACCAGTTGGGCTGCTCCGAAGCTGAAACCGCTGAAAAGATTAGCGTGCAGCGACAGAACGCTCGCTTCAGCGTTGTCCAACTCATTTGTAGTTCAACCCAATACGAGAGAAAGAAAAGCTTGGGTAGTAGGCGTGAGTGAGCTAATTTGCAATGTGTGGGAGCGTGGGTATGTGAGTGTGTCTAAACATTGAAACACGTGATGCTTCAACGCAGGTAGAGGTCTACACTATCTGCGCAGCTCGCTGTAGCCGTACTGCAAAGCATACTGCGCTCCAAAAACCCTAGCTGGATGCTGCTCTGCAGCGAGATGAGATCGTTCTCCGCAAGCAGGTTCTGCGTGCTCGCCGCCACACGCCACAGCAGCGGCTTGTCCTTATCGTTGTACCAAAGTTGGATAGTGACACTTATATCGAGCGGGCTGCCATTGTAATACACCTGCGCGACGCCCTCGAGCGAGTACTTGAAGGACTGCAGCGTGGAAATCCGCGTAGCGCCCTTGCCAAACTCATTAAAGCCAGGGAAAAGAGCTTGCATCTGCGCCATCGTGGTGACTCGGTTCCTGTCCTTCGTGCTGAGCGCGCTCTGCTGTAGGTACTTGGCGGTGCCATTCATCATCGCAATGCCTTTGATGTTGTAGGTAGCCCTTTCATAGTCGACGTTCGGCATCACCTCCATCGAAACGGAGGGGTAGGAACCGCAGAGCTTGTCGAAGATGGCGCGCAGCTCGAAGCGGTAGCGGGAGCCAACGGTGCGGCGCAGCAGCCGGAAGCCGCGCGACGCTACGAAGCTAGACGGTGTGTCGAGCACATCCAGCTGAATCACCTTGTCTTCATCGTCATTCTTGGGTGGGATGTCGAGGGAGCCACGGCGGCTGGTGAGGATCTCCTGCAACGCCGTCACGACAGCATCGCGTGTGGCATTCGGATACAAAAACGTTTCGAAAACGATTTCGTGTGCTCGCTCCTGGCACGGCGCCTCGCGGAACTGCACTGCCGAGAAGGTCATGATGAGGGCAATTATGATAACAGTGAAGGCCAGCACGAAGGACGCAATGCGCTGCTGCAGCACCATAGCGTCGCGGCACGCAGCATACTTATTGGGGTCGCTGTGATGTCCCATTTCGGCGCGTTGCTAAACTGAATAAGAACTCCACCGCAGTGCAGAGGAAAGCAACAACAAAAAAGACTATCAGCCGACTTCGCCGTCAACGGGCTCCGCAGATCGATACCAAGAAAAAGCAAAACAAAGAAGGCAAACTGAAGTACAGGACAGCACAAGAAACGAACGCCGGGTGACTACTTTGGGGGGGAGGGGGGGGGGTCCGTCAGTAAGTGTTGGCCTTTAAAATGAAGAGTAAAAGAGTTCCGAAGATGAAGAAGTGTCTGCAGCGCGGCTGTCCACTGCTTTGTGCTGCCTTGCTCTTTTCTGGGAAATTGCACGGGCGCTGCGCAGGAGGAATCACGAAGCATGCGTGAGCTGTTAAGCATCGTACATTCAACGATTTGAGTGCAAAAGCAGCTGAAGGGAAAACGCAGCCTCACAAACGTTAGTGCGGTGTAACCAGTTCACTTGAACACACTCCGCAATACCAATTCACGGCACAAGCATATATATATATATATATATATATATATATATGTACATGTTGGCCCCGAGAAGAAGTAGGCACACGGCTTTTATCGAAGGCGCTATGTTAGATTTCTTCTTTGTTGTTGGTCATGCGAATACTGTCGCTGTTACATCGAAAGGTCGCTCAAACATAGCCTGAGATTTACATCAAATGCATGAAGAAATGCGTCGCACTACTGAAGTTCGTCACGACGGTATCGTACATCAAAATTAAGAAAACAAAAGCACCCAAATGAAACACCCAACACACGCCCCATTCGCCACTGCCGCAATTAGCAGCTGAACGGTGCGGACTGCAACACACATAAAAAGAGAAACCAAATCGTGTCAATACAACACAACGGCGCACCATCACTTTCGTCTTAGAAAAACATCAAATGACAAGTAACAAACCACAAAAGCAGCAAGCAAATTGAAATAGCGGAGTGCAGGACACCCAGCAGTAGTACACTTCTACAGAACGAAAAAAGAGAGAGCATCGAGATCATCGCCGCTCTATCAATCATCAGAATCCAGCAGTAGTGCCACCGACTCTAACACCCACAAAGATGGGTGCACATTGGACGGCAAATCGGCCATGAACACCAAGCCCACACCGGCAGCGTTACGGTGATCGCCGTTCACGTACACGGGCGTCTTGAAGGTGCCCACCGTTTTTACCCGCGACGATTCCGTCGGCACAATCTGCATCACCGGCATCTCCGAAATGAGCTGCTTCTTCAGCTGCGTGGCCAAAGTGTGGTTTTCGCTGTCCCAGCGGGCTCCTTCCAGGAAGAACCCGCTCATGTACGCACCATCCGCCGGGGCAGCCAACACATCGTCCGCCGAGGCGAAAGATGTGACGGTGGTGATGATGGTGGACCGGTCGAGCGGCCACGCGTACTTACGGCACGTCACCTGCACGAGCGCAGAGAGGTAGGAGTCTGGCACCATGAGCCCTGAGAGCCACATGCACTTTGGCTCGCCATCCATGCTCCACGACAGGTACTGCTTGTAGCGGCGCTGGAAGTGCGCCAGCCACCGACCAAGGTTCTTGCGCGTGGCCGGCGCATAGCGGCGCCACATCTGCGGCAGATGGCCGTTGCTAAGCGCAGAAGCCAGCTCGTCGAGCTCCCCGCTCATGCCGATGACACCCGCCAGAGCCCTCTGCAGCTCCTTCAGCGAATTCATCATCGCGTTTACAAGTCGGTTCCAGCGCTCAACTTCCTGGAGCAGCACCATCTGCGTCGGCTGAACGACCTCGTAGCCGGCCGCTGTTGCCCGTTCCATCTCCTTGCGGAGTACTACCTTCATGTCAAAGGGCTCCGGGATCTGGGCGAGGACCTCCTCAGTGAGACGCATCAGCTTCACCTCGCGCGACTCCTCCCCGACGGCGACGGTGCTGGCACGCGGCATCAGTTCCATCAGGCTCGACCACAGCGACTCGGCGGAGTGCCGCAGATAGCCCGTCTCTGCGTTCGGGTGCAGACCAAAGACATCCGGCGCGTTCGCGTTAGGGAACGAATCCACCTGCGCCACCATCTGCGCCAGTGTGACCTTCTTCTCAGGGTCGGTGCTCCCCGGTGGCAGGCAGTAGTCCACAACGCCCTTCTCCAGAAAGAGGTGGAAGGGTTGGAAGGTATCAAAGAGGTAGTCGCCGAAGTACTCCTCAAGGTAGGTCTTGACGATACGCCGGTCCATGCTGTCCGTCACACGGCCACCGTACATGGCCTCCCCAACCAGGTAGCGCAGCGTGTCCCACGGTAGGGGGTCTTTGTTCAGGTACGCCTTTGTCAGATACGTGTCCAGGAGCCGCATCGACACGGTGAAGTCGGTCTCGTTGAAGTCATAGATAACGTTCCAGCCGATCTTGCCGTACTTACGGCGCTCCTGCACCACAGCGTGGAAGAAGGCGAGGGTGAAGACGAGTGGGCGGAAGGCCCAGTGCGGGCAAACGTCCAGCTGGTCCTCGGTGACCTTCGATAGGGTGTTCTTCATGTTCATCTTGAGCCCATTCGGCGGCTCATTCACCACCTTCAGCGACCGCTGCAGAATGCCCATCGGGAACTGCTCGCTCGGCTCCGTCGTCAGCCAAAGCCGGTACTGCTCGTGCACCTGCGAGGCGTCCATCCTCTCCATCACCTTCTCGAGGTCCTTCATCCAAGCACTGAGCAAGTGGCAGTTCTGCAGCAGCACCCAGTGTCCACGCGTTGCGCCAACCTCCACGAGCTTCATCGCCTCATCGCCCTGGCCCTGGCCAAGCGCTATGGAGCGCAGCTTGTCCAGCCCTACTTCCTTCGTGGCCAGCTTCACTATCTCGTCCGTCGGGTTCGCACCAGGCGAGACAATACACACAATGGGCGACATGGACGAGCTCTTCTCCAGAACCTCCTTGTACTGCAGAATCGGCGGCATGACGAATTGCTCGCCAAGCAAGTCGCAGTCGGAGATGAAGTTGGTGATGGCGCCGTAGACACGGTCAGAGCGGAAGCAGCGCAGCAAGCAGAGGAGCTGGAAGTCGCTGATCTTGTCCGTGTATCCACAAGGAATGGAGTTGCTCTCTGTCTCCTCCGGCCGGTCCAGCGCCGACCACGCTTTCCACTCTTCAAGGTGAGCCGCCACGTCGGCTGTCAGGTGATCAAAGACGTCCACAGAGGTGGAGAGCTTGCAAATATCGTTCCACTGCCGCTCCGTGAGCCACGGCGCCGGATTCGGCGGGAAGTGCTTCGACGCAAGCACGCAGCCACGCAGGAAGAACTCCAGCTCGTGTTGCAGCATACGTCCCTCCTGCCCCAGAAGCCGCACCGCCATCTGGAACGACAGCATCAGCTTGTCCTTGGCAAAGATACCCATGCACACGTACGAGTACAAGTTGTACGTGAGCGTCTGGATGATGTTCCGTAGACGGTCCTGAATCTCGAAAGACGCGTCGCTCTTGGTGATCGAGTAGCCAAAGACGTCGTAGAGGAACGCGGAGAGGGAGTATTCGTACATCGAATTGATCGCCGACAGCTGTGAAATGATGAAGTACAGCACTGCACCGCGCTTCGCGACGGGGCGGTACTGCTGACGCGACTCCTCCGTCGTCTGAGCAGTCTTCTGTGCCTGCTGCAGCTTCTGCTCGACCTCCGTAGCGCTGCTCTTCGTGTTGCCGAGCGTGGCGATTAAATCGTCGTTATCAAGAATGTTGCCGGTGGCCAGCGTCAGCTCGCGAATCAGCGTGTCCTCCAACTCCTTCAGCTGCGCACGGCTCTCCGCCATCGTCTGCACCAGCTCCTCGCTCTGCCGCTGTAGATCGCTGCGCTCACTCGCCACGACGTAGTTCAGCAACTGCGACTCTAGACCGTCCTCAGTGACACCGTAGTTGATCACGAGCGTCTTGCCGAAGACCTCCGCAGCGTAGTTCGGGTTCGACAGCTTTGTGCACAAATAAAGCTTGAAGTTGTCGTCCCAGGGAATGTCCTTGTCGCCAATGCGAATGAGCCGCTGGCCGGACTCGTAGCGGAACTGGGGGTCGAGCACGGAGTCGATGATCGGGTCAATGAACTCGTCGACATTTTCGAAAAGAAAAGGGTTGCCGTACTGAATCGAGAACTCAAGCTTCTTTAGGAAGTCAGGGTCACTGAAGGTGGCGGTCTCAAAGCGCGGATTGCCACGGTGTTGCCGCTTGATCCAGCTCACGGCTTGCATCTGCGGGTCGATGCAGAGCGGGAAGCGAATCTTCCCCGCGCGCTTGCCCTTGCCAGTGTAGTCAGTGCTTACAGAGGTCAGGATACCATTCTGCACCGATAGCGCGTCCGAGGGCAGCCCGTCGCTCGCCCACTGCGAGACGGCCACATCGTCTGTGAGGAGCTGCCGAACATCGAAACGGTCAGTCAGGGGGATGCCACGCGCGCGCAGGTCCGGCAGCCACATGTTCTCCATCGCTTCTTGTCGATACGGGTACGTGAAGGCGCCGAGATACGACAGAAAAGCAGCGCCGGCGAGGCAGTCGCCTACCAGGCGGCTACGCGACGCGCTCAGCGACGTCCTCTCCTCCGTCCATCGCTTCCGTTCTGAGCTGAAGCCATCAATGAGCTTGTGGGCCGCATTGAGTCGGCGCTCCATCAGTTGCTTCTCCTCCTGCAGCTGCCGTGCCTCTGCCATACCCGCCTCCAGCTGCTGCTCCAAGCGCCGCAAACTTTCCGTGAGACGGTCGATTTCATCGCGGCAGGCCTGCAGCTGGCGCTCGGCCGTCTCCTTCAGCTTCTGCAGCTGGCGCACGCGCTCCTGCTTTGGAAACACCTCCTTCGCGACGTTCCAGTATTGCTTCATCGCCTCCACCCAGATCATGAGGCCCGAGGCAGCCATGCTGACCTTCTTGAGGTCGTTCGAGTTGACAGGGAACTCCTTCAGGATTTTGTTGATCTCGTTCATCTTTGCCTGGCTCAGCGTCGGGGTGAGGGTGTCGATGTCAACCAGCGAGCGGATGAAGTCCGCTTGGCCCATCATGATCTTGCCCGACTCCCACGTCGCCGGCACACCCTTCACGACGCACACCATGCGGACCACCGCCACAACGTTCACCGACGGCTTCGCAAACGAGCGCAGCTCCGTGATACTCTTGGGGTCGATGTGTTTCACGGCCTCCATTGCCTCCGCGAGCGCGGGCATCGCCTGCTCCAGCACCACCTGCGCTTCCGCCGACTCTTTCTCGATCTCGGCGTTCTGAATGTTCAGCTCCTCCTCCATCTTCAGCGACTCCTCCTTGCGCGACTCGTTCGTCTGTTTCTGCTCCTTGATCTCGTTCGTCATCTTGTTGTTGATCTCCTGCTTCTCCCGCAGTGTCACCTCCTTCTCTGCGAGCTCCTCCTTCATCACCGTCACCTCCGACTCGGCGTGCTGCAGCTTCTCCAAACCAATGGTAAACTTGTTGACAAGGTCGTCGATGTCCTCGCGCCGCGTCACGAGCAGCTTCGCATAGTTCGCCAGGAAGCCCAGGTAGTTCTTCGGCGTAACATAGTTGTGCCGCTTCAGCTCGTTCTGGTACTGGCTCGATAGCTTGTCGGCTGTCAGGTGCACCAGCACCATGTGCTCCACAATCGGCGTGCGCAGTTCCTCCGGCAGCGTCTCTTCAGCGAGAACCTTCCGCCCCACCGCCTCCAACGCCTGCGCGGGCCACTTCTGGAACCAGTCGATGGTCGTGTTATTGATGAGGCTCGGGAAGTTGCGGCATCGGGTGCGCAGAGCGTCACCGGACGGGCTCATGGAGAGTACCACATGCAGATTGTCGCGGCAGCGTGCGATGAAGGTGGTCCACTTGTTGTCCTTCGACGGGACCAAGCCAGCTGCTGCGACTTCCTCGGCCACGCTCGCGTACAGTGGCTCCTTCTCTTCCTCGGTGAAGAGCGCCGGCACCATCCCGGAGGCGAGCATGTTGTTGATGTGCTCCAGAAAGCCCTCCTCCTTGACGTGTCCGTCCATGAAGAGGAAGATCACCTTCTCCCTCTGCACGCCCACGCGCCGGTAGAGCTGCTTGAGATCTTCGCGGAAGGCCTCCTCGCCGTAGTTGCGGGCCAGCACAATTTCAAAGACGCCCATCCTGCAGATGGAGGCGGCGAGCTTCGTCAGCGACTGCTTGCCGCTGCCACCGACGCCAACCAGCAGGCAGTGCCCACGCGGCAGAGAGAGCACCCGTGTAATGCGCAGCAGGTGCTCCAGTGCCATGTCGAACATCACCAAGTCGATCTTCTTGATGGGCGTGTTGATCTCCTCCATGATCGCCTCGACGAGCTGACGCGGGACGCGGTACGACGGACCAAAATCTTCGTAAATGTGCAGTGGGTCGAAGGCGCTATCAGGCTCGAAGTCGCCAAAGTCGCCGAGCACTAGTGGGTCTGCCATGACGACTGCCCGATCGTCCGGGAAGTTCTGATCCACCTGCTTCTCAATGAGCCCGCACACAAAAGACTTGTCGCTCTCGTCTGCCATGCGGTCAACCAGCACCCGCATCACCTCGTTGCGCCACAGGCGCACCAACGAGCATGGGGTGGGGAACTTCTCAGGAGTGGCGCGGCACAGCCCCTCGTACACACGCGACAGGTCACGCAAGTTGAAAATGTAGTGGAACTTCGCGGGGGTCGCGGGCAGGGCAGTGACAAGGTCTTGATACAGCTGCAGTGTCATGGACGTGATTGTCGTTGCGAAGCCCTCCTCGGCCGGCATCGTCTTAAACGCGTCGGCGAGGATCTGCTGATAAATTGTGTGAATCGACTCGTCCTCGGGGAAGAGAATGTTGAAGACCGTGAAGAGAGAGACGAAGCGCGGGTCCAAGGCGTTTCGACCGCCACCGGGGGGCGCCATGGCCGCAACGAACTGCGTGTCGCGCACGCTCTTGAACAGAAGATCCTTGCGGTCGTACCAGGAGCTGTGCTCGATGAGCAGCTTCATAAAGGCGATGGGCTGCTGCGTGCCGTATAGGTCCACCTTGGGCATGTTGATGTCGTCCACAAAAACGATGAGCCGCTTCTTCGCGGGGGGACCAAGGACGGTGTTGGTGCGCTTCTCGATGTTGTCCTCCATAGTGCGCTGCGCGTCGAGAGAGGTGGTGCGGGAGCTAAAGTTCATCTCTAGCAGCATCGCCTCCAGGTGCACGTCCTCATCGTCATCCATCTCTCCGCCGTCAGCCACCGCGTGGTTCTCGTCCCCGTGAAGGGAGCGCCACTTCAGCTGCTGCAAGTACGACTGAATCGTCACCGTCTTGGCAGTTCCGCTCTCGCCGACAAACATGACCGGGGTGTGGTTCAGGACAATCCTGTTTAGCAGCCACATGTTGCGCTCCGTGTCGACTGTCGAAACGAGCAGCGAGCTGAAGGGCTGCCCCTCGGCACGTACAAACGGCTTCACCAGCACGTTCCACGGCTTCCAGCGGCTGTCCTGCAGGTCAAAGTAGTAGTCGTACAGGGTGCGTTTCTCGGGCAGCGAGCCGGAGCCCACAAAGCGAGTGAGGAAATTGTCGCCAACGTCCTGCAGCGCCCACCCGCTGAGCCGCTTCAGCAGCACGTCGAAGCGAAGGCGGTCGGACTGGGTACTGATGAGGGCACCGAAGCTCCATACGCAGGCGAAGATGAAGACCGCTTGCAGAGTACGCGGCTCAAGTGAGGTGTCGCTCGGAGAAACGGTGTGCAGTATCGTTGTCAGCTGCTTCACCATATTCAACGCGCTCGTCGGGATCACGAGCTTCGGCGGAGGCGACAGCGTCGCCTCCGCCGTCGTGCCATCCATCATGAAGGCGATGAGCGGCGGCACGAACTGCTCCACCAGCTCATCCAGAGACTCCTGCTCGTCGCGAGGTCGCGTCAGCTTCCACGCATGCATGAAGGGCTCCCAGCCGAGGTTGATGGGATCGAGGAACACCATGCCCACCCGGGATACGGTGGCAGGTGAGGCATACTGCAGGTCGCCCACTTCGAAAAGCAGTGAGCACTGCGGGTGCAGACGAATACGCTCGCCATTTGGCAGGGTAAGAAGCTTGTTGTCATCCATCACAGAGTTCATGTCCTCCACCCACTTCGCATCCACATCGCCGTCGAAAATGACGTATCGCCGCTCGCGCTCCGTGCCTTCGGCGGGGCGGTTGATGTTGCGGAAAATGTTCGAGAAAATACCGTCCGTCCAGTTGCGCGTCATCGGGTCCATTGTGCCGTACAGCGCAGACGTGGGCTGTGCCTTGGGGTTGATCACGTAGGATTTCGTCGTGAGCCCGAGATCGGTCTGCGCCTTACACAGTGTGTCGATCACCGTCGACTTGCCGCCGCCGGTCGGGCCCACCACCATCGACGTGTGTCGAGTCTGCATCGTCTCGTATAGCTGCACCACCTTGTCGATCTGCTTCGAGTTAATCTGAAAGCGGCGCTCCTTAAGAACGTTCGTGCTCGCCTTGGCGAGGTTCTCCTGCGGTACACGCGTCGGGTCGAGACCAGGAAAGAGGTCGCCCATCAGTCCCTTAAAGAGTGGCTCGTCTTGCGCGATGAACTTCGGCGCATTCATATCACGCAGGGCACGCATGAGCACCGAATCCTCTGACAGCTCCGGCGAGCCGCGCTTCAGCTGGCCGGCCATCACCAGCACAGCCTTGAGCGCGCGCAGGCCCCAGTCGTAGTGGTGCTGCTTCGACAGCTGCCCCCTTGCGAGGGAGTAGAGCGTCACCATCTTGCGCGCCAGCTCGCGGGCCGTCGTGAAGCCTTCGGAGAAGAGCATGTTCTCGGCAATCAGTTCCATGTCCGGCACCACCATCACCACAGGACGGAAGAGCGCCTTGAGGTTGTCGGGCAGCTCCACGCGGCCGGCGTAGCCCGGGTTCATGGTGATGAAGGTGCCCACCGTCGGCACCAGCTTGATAACGCTGTCGCCAAACAAGAACTCCTTGTCGCCGGCACGCAGCGCGGCCTGAATGGAGCGCAGCTGTTCCGACACGACGGAGAGCACTGGCAGCTCAATGCGGTTGAACTCGTCGAAGCAGCCCCAAGAGCCGGCCTGCGACAGCCCGGAGAAGATGGTCCCCATCGCCTTGTAATCGAGGCCCTCGCCACAGTTGAAGACGACGCACTGAATCGCCATGGCCTTGGCCAGATCCTTCACCGACTCCGTCTTGCCCGTACCAGCTGGGCCACCCGGCGCGCCACCGAGACAGAAAGTCAGCGCCTGTGTGAGCGTCATAAAGCAGCGGTCCGTGAGCGGGGTAATCACCAGGCGCCCGTTCAGCCCCATGTACTCAAAGCCGTAGCGGAAGCGGCCGGTGCACTGCGCAATCGTGCACGTGTCCACCGCTCGCTCCCAGTAGAAGCGCAGCTGCGACTCCCAATCGAACTCCCTCGCGTCGATGACGGAGTCACGCACGAAGCGATCGACAATGTCGCGGCCGTGCACGTCAATAATGATGAGGGTGTTGATCTTCTTGCGGTACTGCTTTTCCATGTCCTTGTCCATCTCCGCGACGAGGTCGATGAGTTGGCGGCTGAGCGCGCCAGACAGTTCCTTGACGGCGCTGCGCTTGCCTTTCCTGACCTGCTCAAATGCGTGCTCCACCTCGTAGGTCCAGAAGATCTTGGCACCGGTTAGTGTAACCATGCCATGGTACCTCTTCACCCACTCCAGGCGCTGCATCTTAGGGTAGTGAAACACTCCAGCTTTGAGGATGTCGTGCAACGTCTGCTTCGACTCATCAAGGACGGCCTGCAGCCACTCCTCCACGGGCTGGCCCTCCGTCTTGACAGGCGTTCCAAAGTCCAGCCGCTCCCCCTCCTGCGACTCCACGCCACAGATCGTCTCATCACGCTCGCTCTTGAAGATCAGCCGCGCACAGTTGTCGAACATTTTCAGCATGTGGTCCTGCACCGCCTTCGCGCTGTTCGTGGCGAGGATGGACAGCAGCTCGTCATCCGAGATGAAGTAGAAGCGGGGGAAGAGGCGGCGCTTTGTCTCCAGGTAGTTGGACAAGTCCTTCTGGCATTCCTCAAACTTTTCTTCGAGAAAGCGCAGCTCCTCCAGCCGGCCGCTGACGTTGCAGCACTGGCTCACGTTTGGCGCCGCGCTTGTGTCGTTCATGATGCGCACAAATTTCTTATCGAGGTCGTTAAACTTCGCCGCCTCCTTCGGCAGCTGCTGCACGATGTCCTCGTTGCCCTTGAAGATGGACTCCAAGTACTGCCACTTCTGCTGCACCGTTACCCACACCGCGAGCACGTCGCTCATCACAGACAGCTTGCGCTCCCACGTCTTCACCTCATCAATGAACGGCTGTGCCCACTTGACATTCGCGATGGACTGCATCTTGAGAATGTTGTCGTCAACAGCCTCTTGAATATCGCTCGTATCCGTCAGAACGTCGCAGCGCGCCTTTCCCTTGCGTGGGGCGTACGGCACCGGCGTGAAGTTCTGCTCGCCCCAGTACTGCTTAATGGCGCGGATCTCCTGCTCGATGCCCTGCTCGCGTGCGGCGGCCAGCACGACGTGGTCGACCTCCTCGCTGAAGCGGAAGAGCTCCATCGCAATAAGCTCGTCCAGGTTGATTTGCTCGTAGTTGAAGTCCTTTCCTGTGACGCGCATCAGCTCGGTCCAGTGACGCGCCTTCAGCGCAGGGCTCTTCAGCTTCGCGAGCAGCGGGAGCGAGTTCTGGAAGTTGATGATGAGCTGCTGCACGGCAGGGAACGGCTCTACGGTGCCATAGTGCTTGCTGAGGATGCGTGCCTGCTTCGCCCGCTCTTCGGTAGTGGCCTCCAGATCTGGCAGCAGGAGGTCCTTCCAGCTGCTGCGGTTCCATCGGCGGAGGTCGCTAATCCACTGTTCGTACAAGTCGTAGACCGTCTCGATCTTCACCAGCTCCTCGTTCAGCTGCTGCAGCGACGTGTGACTGGTCATGGGAAGGTCGAAAAGCTTCTCTGCCTTCGTGAGCTGGTCGCGGCGCACCTGCAGCTCCGTCAAGCGCTGCCGCCACTGCTTCTTTGATTCGTTGCCCTCCGCCAGGTCCACGTCCGCGCGACCAGGGCCGGAGCATCGGAAGTCCCTCAGCACCTTGGCACCCTCCCCCAAGAACTTCGCCACCTCCTTCACCGTCAACTCGCGGAACTGCACCTTGCGCGGCTCCAGCGCTACGCCAGCCTGATGCACCCGCGCCAGCGTGCACGACAGCATGTCCTGCAGACTCATCGCCAGCTTCACCTCCTCGGGATCAAGAGCGACACCAAAGTGTTGGAGAGAACTATATACATATTCCATTTCTTTGATCGCCTGCTCCACCGTCAGCGAAGATGTGCGGGCGCTGTGCATCACCTCCAGCACGGCCTTCAAGTCTGCGATATTGTCGCACGGCCGCGCCAGGTCCTCGTTGATCTTGCGGATATTGTTGTATATCGTCATCATGCGCGCGCGCACCGTGTCGTTCAGCTGCGCGCCTTCCATCGCGACCCATTGATACACTTGTTCCACCAGCTCGGTGTAGAAAGGCGTCTCGTCGCACCGCATGAAGCCAAAGTCGTTGATGTGCTTCTCCTCATCGAAGTCGTGGATCATGTTGAAGTACAGTTGAAACTTTGCGTCGTAGTCAATCCACTGCAGTTGACTCTTCGCCTGCTGCTCGACGGAGATCTTCTTGTCCGCTAAGAAGACGAAGCGGTAACGTTGCAGCATCTTGATGTTGGTCGCCAGTGCGCTGAGGTGGGTCTGAATAGTGCGGTTGATGAGTGCCTGGAGCTTGTACACCTGCGGAAGGTTGTAGATGTCCTGGAAATAGGTGAACAAGGTCGCGTAGTCCTCCTCGGCGGGGCGAGGAATGATCTCGCCTTGGGTGAACTCCAAGCATGTCCCGCGCATCCAACGCTGAAAGTGCTTCGTGGTCTCTATGATGCCGGACTGAATCTTGTGGAACGCCGTGGTGATCTCCTGCTGCTGCGGTGTGTAGGTCGGCTCATTGGTTAGAAGGACAGTTACCTTGAAGAGCGGGGGTCGTCGAGCAGAGCTGCGCGAGACCGTCGTGTAGCCAACGAGCTTCGCAAAGGTGGCGAGCGACTTCAGCACCATCTGCGCCAGCGCCCGCCAAATACGCTGCTCCCAGTGACTGTAATAAGAGGCGAGAATGTTGCACTTACCTGTGTGCGTGCCCGCCAGCTGACTCTCCATCTTGGTGAGCAACGGTTTGGCTGTGCGGTAGGCGCGCATGCAGCGCTCCAGCTGATCCACGCGGCGGCGCTCAATGATGTCGACAAGGGTTTGCAACTCCGGCAGCTCTCCGCCCGCCTGCAGCAAATCCTCGTAGTCGGGCATGAGACGCGTCGAGGCGATCTTGTTCACCACCTGCGTCTGCAGTCCATCCGCGCTCTTGCGGACCTCGTGACTCAAGTTGCGGAACTTGGTGATGGCCCGCTCGCAGGTGTTCACAAACTCAGGGATGGAGAGACTCGTCCAGTTAATATGGTGAAATCCCGGCTCCAGCGCCTGCTTGAGCTCACGCACCTCGGCAGACAAAATTGCCAGCTCTGGGCCTGCGAGGGCGCCGAGCTCGTAGTTGAAGCTCACCAACATCGCATTCAGCGCGTCGACGTAGCCGTGGTAGGCCTCGTCTTGCATGGTGATGTGCAGCACCTCCTTCGGCATCTCAAATCCAAGTCTATCCAGGTACTTGGTCTCGCGGATCATATCGAAGATCTGCCAATTGAAGTTGACCTTGTACGTCCCGTCTGTCTCCGCGCGCAGGATGTTCCACTTCAGCGAAGCCGGCGCAGGCACCCGGACCTGCTCCCGCCACCGCAAGAAGCGCGAGGTCGAGTATTCCTTCATCATACGTGACGTCTCCACGTACTTGGCCTTGACTTGTTGGCCGATCGCCGTCTTTAGCATGCCCTCGCGTTGAAAGCGCAGGATTGGCTTCTTGAGACGCTGGAAGAGGGACATGCTCCAGTGAATCGAGCCGGCCACAGGCGGCTGGTTCTTCGTCAGCGGCGGATAGTCCTTGTTGTCCTGGAAGATGCGCTGCACGTTCTCGATCTCAACGAAGTACTGCGCCAAAATGCGGTCGGCTTTTTCGGAGAGCAGGGCAGAGATGTCGAGCGAGTTGCCAGTGCGGTCGGGGCGGCTGCGGATCCTCTTGAAGGACACGAGCAGCTCAAAGGCCGACTCCGCGCTCCGCAGGTCATCATCGAAGATGCGGTTGATAAAGAGGGAAACTTCGTGGTCGAGGCTGGTGACAGCGGTCAAGAAACCCGAGAAGACAACCTGCCAGTTGTGTGTCGCCCGTTTCTCAAAGGGGTCGAAGGTGAGCGTCTCGAACGGACGCTTCAGCTTGTCGACGTCTTTCAAAATACGCTCAATGCCGGTTGTGTCGGTGAGCACCGTCTTAAGCTGCGCGCTGAGAACTGTCGTGTAGTACTCCACCGTCTCGATCACCTCCAGCAGGTCGGTGCAGCGGTCGGACATGTAGTCTGTGACGTCAAAAAGGCGGCGCTCGTCAAAATTCCAGTGCTGCTCGCTCTCCGAGCTATTGATCTCCTCCTGCACATTCTTGTACGCGGCCTTCCATTTGAGCAGGCATTGCTGCCCCGCCGTCACCTTTGCCTTCGTCTCCGCAGGGGGCAGTCCCAGCACGGTGCGGAAATCAATGTGCTCGCTCACCTTCTGCGCAATGAGTCTCGAAATCTTCTCCAGCAGCCCCACCATCCGCTCCTCAGTGGAGTAGTAGCGCGAGATGATCCACACCATGCGCAGGGCCGTCACCATGGAAAACAGCGTGTCGATGATGGGCAGCAGCGAGCCGTTTTTAGGGTCAACGCTGTGCAACGTACGGAAGTGGCGGTCGAGCGTGCCAAGAAACTTGACGTTGTCCTTCGCCTCTGCGTACATGCGAAAGAACTGCTGCAGCGTCGAGGCAATCATGATGGCCGATGTGCACTCCCCCTCCTTCGCCACCCTCAGAACGAACTTCGCCTGCGATGAGTTGAGCTGCTCGTACAGAGCGCTGATGGTGCTGTAGCGCTCGCGCCAGTACTCAATTTCACCCAGCGGGCCTTCCTTCTGCGGCTCGAGAGACATGGCATAGCTGATCTCGGCCTGCCACTGCGAGACCGTCGCGTCCACCTGGCGCAGAACGTCCTTGTTGTTGAGGGCCGCCTGCAACTCCGCATCGGTGTCCTCCAACGCGTATAAGTCCTGAGGAATGGGGAGCTTGCGCTCGGCGCCGACCTGGTCCATGAAGCCACTGAGCTGTGTGCCCAGGCGATTGACCCAGAGGTGAATCTCACTGTAGAGCTGGCGGTTATTTGAGATCGCGGTGACGCCTTCCGCAGTTAAGTCCGAGCTGCCATTGCCGGCACCCCCGCTGCTCGCCTCCCCCGCTGTCGAAGTGGGTGCGCCGTTGGCAGCGCCGTTCAGCGTGATGTTCATCAGAGCCCTCCTCTTGCCCGCCGCCTGCTCTATGTCTTGCAGCACCGGCTCGAAAACGTCCATGAGCAGCGCATAAAAGGAACTCAGCGACGGCACCGGCATGCCCGACAGCTCGAAGGCAGAGTGGATCGGGTTGGTCGGGTTCGTCGCCCAATCCGCGGCAGCCTCTGCGGTGATGTCGCTGTGGTCAACCCGCAAAAAGAAGAGGCAGCGGCTGTGGTCGAGCGGGGAGAGGGCAGAGCACGTGATGTTGGCGTTGTGCACCGCGCCGGACGAGACGCGCAGCTTCTGCGCTGTGTGTCTGCCTCCGTGAAAGCGACTCCCCGCGGGGTCTTCTGTGCGCCTCCCTGGTGCCGCAGCGGAGAGTGGAGTCGCAGCACTCTTGGACCCCACGTACTCCTTCTCCCGAGCAACAATAACAAAGGAAACTTGCTGCGCACCTTCGAGGCCTTCAAAGGTCTCTAAGATGGTGTCCACACCCTGCACATCGAGGAACAGATCCTCCAGGGAAACACTTGTCACGCCGTACATGTTCTTGCGGATTTGATCCGCGACCCATGACAGGCGCGGATCCATTTCAGCTTCCGGGGGCATTTGAAAGTCCAACAAGAGCGGGAAAAGAAAGTGACTTTCAAAGGTGTAATGGAAGGCAAAGGAAAAGTGAAAAAGAAACGAAACAAAAACAACAAGCGCTCAGTCTCTGCTTGTCGACTATTTGAAGCTTTTGTGACTAAAAAGCAGTGGTAGAAGGGCACGTGATGTGACGGATGTCCCCCTTGATTGAGCGCAGCTAACACAGAGGCGGCATGGAAGATAAGAGAGAGAATGGGGAGAGTGGAGATGTACCTGTGTTCACTACGGCGGTGCGTTCAAGCCATTTCTTTTTTTAAGGCTTTCGGTTGCACTCCCCGTTGCAACGATGCTACCGTGCTCAGAGCCTGTGGACGCGGCACACACACACGCATACACATACAGAAGGATAGCCATCACACGGCTCGCACCGCCCCGGTGGGGCGTAGTTCGGTGCCCCCACAAGCCCCCGCCCCCCCCCCACACACACACACACAGAGACATACGTGGCTGCGCTTTCCTACTTTTGACTGCATGACATGGAGTGACATGAAAAAAGAGCATCAAAAGGAATCAGCCTCAAACAATCACAGAGAAGGAGAGAGAGACATAGCAATAGCAATAGACAGTTCTTAAAGCAAAACAACTCAATTCCAAAATGCAGATGTAAGAGAGACGTGACTCGTCTGGATACGGGTTCCTTTAAAAGGAGGCGCGCAAAGCAGCGTCGTAGTCGGTGCGTTGCTGTACATCGGAGAGCACACTATACGCGTTGCTTACACGCTTGAACACCTCTGCCGCCTGCTGCCGACGGTCAGCCGATGCGTTGACAAGACGATCTGGATGGCACTGCAGGATGAGATGATGGTAGCGCTGACGAATCTCACTCAGCGTTGCATGTTGCGGCACACCAAGAACCATGTAGTGCGTCGGCTCCTGGCTGGCAGCAGCAGCTCGTGAGGAAGAGGTGGACGCACTGGTGTTTGCGTTGGTGCTACCATTTGGAAGAGCCTCATCCGCATTGCCGGTGGTGGTGTTATTCTCTGACGGACCCCACAAGTTGCCTGTGTGATTTGAAGCGGGCGGCGCCGCCGCGGTAAACGCAATGAAGGACATTCGTTGTGACTCAGCTGCTCTCTGCGCTGCATCGTACTTTTTCCGCTGTGCCTGCAACTCCGCGTACGCTGCTTCTACCCTTGCGTTGAGGTGCGTGGCAGTGGCCCTGTCAGTCATTGCTTCGGCCACCTGATGCATCGCCTCTAGGGCGTCGGCGCGCAGCCGAAACGCCAATGCGCACGTCGGATCCGCCGCGATGCACTGCGACGCCTCACGCACCACCTCCAGGGGCAGACGTCGCAGCCACTGCGCTTGCGTCCGTGTCAAGGACACCTCCGCTTGCAGCGCGGGGCTCACCTCTGGCATCGCGAGCATGCGTGCAGAGATGTGGAGAGCGGCGGTGAGGTCCTGCCTGGACACGGCCGCCTCCAGCGACTCTTTCTGGGATTCGTAGGACAGCACGAACTCGGCGAGCAGACGGGCGGGTGTGTACACCGGCAGCACGCGAAGGCAGCGCTGCAGCAGCGCCGCGGCGATATTTAAGTATGCACTGCCGGACATCACCGATGCCTTGGCTAGCAGCGTAATGGCGGAGACATAGTGAGAGCGGAAGCTGTCCCAGAGAAGTTCGTGCTCCGACGGCGCCGTCAGCATCGCTTCCCAAGTCGGTGGCTCTGGCAGATCAGCCAGGTACGCGAGCAGCAGGCCCCGCGCGGTCATGGGGTGGCCGGCCTCGAGGTGTGCAAAGGCGAGCATTACGCATAGCTGACTCGCTCGCAAACAAGTACTGGCAGCAGCGGCCGCCTCGTCATCACCGTCCATCACCGCCAGCGCCTCTCTCCACTGATGGGCCGCTACCGCACTGCGGAAACGCTTGATGTGCGGGATAGCGCTTAGCCATGCAGAGACGGTGGGCCCATTTGCAGAAAGACGGTGACCACCAACACCAGGGCAAGGAAGAGACGATGAACAGAGCAGGGATCTCGCAGCCTTGTCTGCTTCCTCGTAGCGTTCACCCAGGACCAATGCGCGCACAACGCATTCGTCCACGAGGGCGTTGAGCCGCAGGTCATCCTCGCCGGAAAGGACGCAACCCACCTGGCGCAGTTGCCGACGGATATCCAGACTCGCCATGCCGTCCTCAGCGCTTTCTTTAAAGCGTAGAAGGACGCATGAACAAATAGCACGGTATCCCAAGATGCGCACGGTGTGCGCGTCATCCTTCAAAAGCCGACGCGAGGTGATGGGAAGCAGTGTAGAGAGCACTAAGTAGAGCTCCGCATACCGCTGCGTCTCAAGCAAGACATCGAGACTACTAGAAGAGCCCGGGGACGGGCTAGTATTCGTCACTGAGCACAGATGGGAGCACGAAACAGATGCGGTCAGCTTTCTACTTTCAGGGCGTCTCGCTGGCTCCACGGACTCTAAAGTGGGAAGGGCTGAAGGCGGGCTGGCTGTTACCGAGATCGAAGTCGCACCGTTAAAAGGCCCACGCGCCGTCCTCTTCAGCGACGACGTATATCGAAGGCGGGCAGACTGCAACGCGGCCTCGCTTATGCCGCGGCTGCTGTGCGTTCGCAGCGGAGGGGTTGTGACGGAAGGCGTCAAGTTGGGGAGTCGCACAGAACTCGTTGCGCGCGCAGGCGGAGGCACAGCGAAGAGAGTCGCACGTAGTGTGGCCCGGTCGGCTTTTGCCGAAGCCCCGCGTTTTTGGACTCCGCGTGGCGGAAGAGGCGTACCGCCATGCATGAAGCTACCGGTTTGGTTCTTTGCTATTTTTTTTTTTTTGGTCAGGCCCTCCCGCCGTGCTGAGCGCGTACACAAAGGCTCTGCAAACCGGCACATGTGCCAGCACAAATGTAGAGAAGAGGGGGGGGCGAGGGAAAACAAAGTGAAGGCGAGGACAATGAAAAGGCACAGCGAGATGACCGGTCGAAACGAAGCGGCAACGGTTCAAGAAGGTGAGCACATACACGACCTCCGTGGGCAACGACTGCAGCACTGCCCCGTGCTAGCAGGTGGTGGGAAAGGAAAACCATTTACAAAGCAAAAAAAAAAAAGACGTAGTCGCTGCACTCAAAACACGCACGCCCACCTCGGCTTTACCAGCGCATGCCTCCACACTCTACATAAGAGAAGCTCCAAGTTCATCTTTTCATTAGTGCCACTAAAAGGCGAGTCACAGCACCGCATTTGCTGTTGCGCTTTTTCACCGGCTACAAATACAATAATCACCAAAGCTGCTCGCACCGAAAGGCTGGCGCACACCCTGCAGCCCACCCACAAAGCCGCTCCCGTTGGCCCGACAGTTGCACAACACGTCAGAGTCCTTTCCGCAGCGCCAGCCTGCAACAGCTGCAGGCACACAACAAGTTATTCTTACACGAGCCAACAGAAAAAAAAAAAAGAGCTCTCCTGCTGCGCAAGACTTGACCGACAACGTGGATGCCAGCGCAACACAACCGATGCGGAGCAAACGTGGGAGAACAACGAGAAAATCCAAAAAGCAGCCAAGCAAGCGCCGCATGCGTTCAAAGCTTACGAACGCGCACGCTTGCGAGATGAGCCAAAGCCCTTGCCCTCGCCGCGCGTGTCCTTCGCCTTGGACACAATCTCGCCCGCTCGCAGCAGCACTGGGCTCGTCTGCAGAGCGTCGGGCAGCTGAAAGAAGACCACGTTGGAGCCGCGCACAAAGACGGACTCCATCTTCGACTCTTTGCCGCTGCGTGTTGTCTTGGTGGCGTCCTTCAGGAGCACATTCATGTTGTTTTGGAGCTCTTCTAATATTCCATGGTACACCTCGCCGGTGGCGACTTCTATGGCGACAGGGAGATGCAGCGCATCAAAGAGCACCTTCAGGGGGATGCTTTCGGCCATCGTACACGAGGGTGGGAGGGATAGAGGGAAATAAAACAAAAACGCAGATTTGTACGGCCGTTCTTTCTAAAAAGAAAAAAACTGTAGAGGAATTATCGGTGGATATTGAGATTTTAATGCTGAGTCCCTGGAACGTGGACCCTTCACCAGAACAACAGAAGTATAATTCGAGCAACGTGCAGACGAGGAGCCTTCGCACTGGTTTCGCCTCCTTCCACTTGCGTTTGGGGTTTACTTCTTTTGTGAGGCCAGTGGAAAGGAGAAACGAGACGGGGGAGATATAAGGGAAGGGGAGAGCAGGAGACCGCGGCAGGTGTGTTAGGCACTCCATGAAGGACGGGGATGAGCTGTCCCCCTAGGGCCCAGAAAAATCATCAACGCAAAGAGAGAAGTATGCCAATGGCGTGCATCTCAAACCACTCATTTGCGGCTTCCTCCTACGCACCCTCTGTCAGCATGAAAGCTGTGCAGCAGCACCAAACGCCTACACCACAGCAATGTGACATACACCAATTTTCCTTAACAATAAAGTCGTGAGAAGGGGTGGCAGTCCTTCAGCAGCAGAGACGCTTCAGCAACACCACCCATACTGGACAACTTTTCTTTGTGGTTGGGGGTGCTGCTGTGGTTGGGCCTCCTTCTGTACTATACGCAGCAGCGCAAGAACCATGGCGACTATGAAAAGAAGAGAATGAAACAACTAAACAGGGACAAGGCCTTCAAGCAAAGGAAAGGTTAAACCAAAAAAACAAAAGACCCGATTCACAGAACCGAAGCAAACAGAAACGCTTGGATTGGAGTATCCGCAAGCATCGTAAGCATCGCCGCAACGCGCCTTGTTGTGCCAGCAGGGCGACATCGAGAACAATCAAAAATACGAACTTCGGCAAACAGGGCGAGCACCAAGTGATAGAAAGCAGAGGCAAAGTGCAGCGGGGTGGAAACATTTCCGCTCTTGTCTCCTAGTACACAGCTTCTTTGTCAACGTGCACGGGAGCGCGCTCGTGCGTGTCCAGGAGTTGATACACGATAGTGGCAATAAAGGCCCCGCCAATCGGAGCAATCCAATACACCCAAAAAAAGAGGAGGGGGTGGCAATTACCGCCCAAACATGCCACCAGTTGCATTCCGGTAGCCACCGCAGGATTGAAGGCCCCACCCGTGAAGCCGCCCACCGAGAAGCCTGCCGCCGTCAGCATCAAGCCAATAGCGAAGCCGTAGAAATCGTTGGTGCGCTGTCGAGAGAAGCAGACGTGCAGCACAACGGAGGTGAGGGCAAAGGTGTAGACCATCTCGCACAACAACGCCTGCCAGATGTTCAGCAAATTTGCGTTCGTCTCCGGTGCGGGGATGTTCAGGCCCACAATGATGGAGGCGTAGAGGGACGCGCAGAGAGAGCCGGCAACCTGTACGAACGTGTACGAAAGGGTGCGTCGGAGAGTCATTTTACCGTTGATGAAGACGGCAATCGAAATGGCTGGGTTAAAGTGGGCACCGCTAATGTAGCCGAAGGTGAAGCACATCGCAGCGAGCATGAATCCAATGGCCATCGGAGCAAGAGCGCCAACGCCAATAGAGGACAGCGTGATGGTCAGCACGAAGAGAAAGGTGCCGACGAATTCGGCGACCAACTGACTAAAAAACTCGGAGAACATTTTGGGCACCCCTATGCGCTACGTTGAGAAGTAGCTTTGAGGCAACTACAGGAAACGAAAATCAAGCGGCACCCACTCCCAGGTGTGCCAGCGCGTAAAGGCGAATTCTAGGAAGATAGTAGTACGACTGCCTCAACAGCAGCAAAGAGAAGCTATCTGTGATGTGCTACTTTAGCGTATATTCGAGAGCTACGACTGTCTAAAGCAAACAGTGATGTCAGGTCCGAGCATCTGAACTTGCAGGCAGAGGAAAGAGAGGGCGAGCATATAGAAGAAAAAAAAAAAGGAGGGGCATGCGTAGATGGAAAGAATCCGCTATGAGAAGGAAACTCGACATCGAGAATTGCAGCGAAACGCTCGAAGTAAAAATAAAAGATCGCTCCAACTCCGTGGAGACGGGGTTAAACTGCACAAACAGTGGAGAGCATTCCGAATTTCGTAAAAGGCGTGATAATGGCTGGACATCGTTGATGATCAGCGTCTGCGTCTCACCACACGTAGCGCACTTCACTGGCCTACATCACAGCGAGTAGGGTCCCAGTGTGCGGCATTAGATTTGTCAACGTCCGCGTTGACGATCTCAATAACAAAAAAAAAAGCGAGAAGATAGTGGAGCGCGTGTTCAACCGCACACGTTCACTGCAATCGTCCTCCCACCAGAGAGAGAATGGGGGAAGTAGGCTGCTCTGCTACCGCCTCCGTTGCGGACTCCGTCTTGTCCCCCTCGCCCTCTGCATCCACAACGCAGAGCATGGCTAGAGATCGCCAATCACTCTGAAACAGGTCCTCGCCTTCTGTCTGAAGCAGCACCGCGAGCTGCTGCGGAAACTCCCGCTGAACGCAGCCCACCCAAAAAAAGCGCGACACTCCGGGATCAAACAGCCAGGCCTGCCAACTTCGACAGACGTTCTCCGCCTCCACGAAAATTTCATTGGCCGGCAAATAAGACAAAATTTCTAGCACGAGGGCCGGCTGGGCAAACCACGCGGCGGGCGATGCAACGGGCGCACAAGAAGAGGACGGCGTCGAAGGTCCAACCGCGGCTGCAGCAGACGGAGGGGCATCACCCTTCTTATCCCGCGCCTCCAACAATGTGGTGAGAGAGTTGGCAAAGCTACGGAGTAGTGTGTCCTCATCGAGCAGCAGCTTCGTCTCCCCCGGTTGGAGTTCGATTGGAGTGCCGGTGTACTCGAGGCTGCCAGACACCGCGTCAATCATCCGGCACGCTTCCCTCACTTCCCGAAGAGTTTCATTGAATTGTCTACGCGCGTCGTTTAACGCAGTGATGATCGGCTCTTGAAACATAGGCGCGTGCGCCCGTGTGATGGCCTGCCTCTCACAATCGGACGCCGCCTTCAGGTAGCGCACAAATACATCAGGGATCGTCTCTGTCGCAGGCGCAGGCGGTTGCGACTGCTTGTCAGCCCTCATGACTCTTGTAGACTACTCCGCACCACTGTTGTGTTTAGTGGATGGCGGGCCGCGTGGCTGCGTGACAATAAACTGCCGGAGAGGAAGAGGGGGAAATATAAAAGAAGAGGACAGTTTGCAGCATATAACTAAAAGCAAAAGTGCCTTCACGGCAGTCGCATGCGCTGTTGCAGCGACGCCTTTGCATCCTGTGAGCACCTCCTCCCAGCGTTCGAAGTGTTCCGCATGATCTCATCGACGCATCACTCAGAACAATCTCCAGAAAGGGGTAAAGCACAATAACAGCTCAAAGAAAGCACATTTAGCGTTACCATCGAACTGTAATGCGGCATCGCATTTCATTTCTCTGTCTTTCTGCTTTTTGGGGGGTGAGAGAGGGGAAACCAATACGAAAACAAAGAGAGCTGCCCATATGTGTCTGTATGCGCAAGTGCCCTTCCATGCCAGTAAGAAAGATGTAACGAAACAAAAGAAAAGGTTTTTTAAAAAAAAAAAGGCTGCCGAATCACTTAATGCCGTATATAACTCTGTCCTTTGTGAATTTAACTGCTTCTATCATTTAAGCAAGCCTAGCTTGCTCTCCCTTTGATCCTGCAAGTACGTTGAAGCATTTCTGCCATGATGACGTCCGCCCTGACGCAGCTTCTCTGCGTGGCGTTGCATCACGCGATTCTCTCTCTCCATTCAGTAAAAGCGCCCGCTTCTCAAGCACTGGACTGCAGGATAGTGCTGTTCAGTGCCCACTATTTGAATCGGAGCAGATGCATGGTCGAGCTAAGCGGTAGGCAGGATTTGAGTATCATCGGGTGACTAGTCACAGTCTCACCCCGCTGCCTTACAGTTGAGTTTCATGAAAGGAAAGTTGTCACTGCGGTATTCCCTTAAGATAATGAGGAGCGCCTCATGCTGTACAAACCCTCTCGCTCACTTTTCACTATGGCGGCTGCGAATTCCGTGCGTCTGGTTACCGCTGCGATGACGAGTGGTTCCGTCCGCGAGGATAGCTCTGCATCCTCTGCTCCCCCCCCCTCTCCCATTGAGTGTCCTTCAAGAGCGTTCGATGCAATCATGTGCGTCTTCTAGCTCCCTCTCAGGGTCTATTGGACGCCATGTTTCTACGCACTCTTCGATCCCATCGCAAAGGAAGTGGGGGGCGGCTCCTACTGGAGCTCATCTCGAAGCTGCACCAGCATCGCTCCATGCACGGGCAGCGGCACCTTTTGCAGACGCCGCGAGTCTTTTGCTGTGCGGACTCCTGAACTTTCACAGGTCTGCTGCTCCTCGTTACCCTGCACAAATAGACATGTAGGAGAACTGGAACGGCGGAGAGCGGAAGGGAGCCGCTGCTTCGCTTCCTCACGCGAGGCCGCTTACGCCCGACACACTGGAAGAGACTATGTTGCGGGGCGAATAAAAACAAAGCACAAAGGTGCGAATGGGAGTGAAGGACCGCGCAGGGACTCAAAAAAAAAAAAAAAATTGTGTGAAGGTGACGGGATACCCCGAGGAGGAGACAGTAAGACAGATGATTAAGCAGCTGGAAAGTCGCACAGAGCAAGATGTGTCGTGTGTGTGTTGCAGAAGGTCAGAGGGGGGAGGGTCCGCACATCTTAAAGAAGACACTGAAGGCGTTGTTTTTTTTTTTCCTTCCCGTGTGCAGAAAGCACGAAGTTGCCAAGAGCCCCTCACGGCCCCAGAACCGGCGCCGACTTGGACATCTGCAGCGGCCACTCCCGTAGTTTTCTCCTTTCATAAATTTTTAGTTTTCACATGAAACCGCAGCTGTTGTTTTTCCCGACCACATTTGATGTGCACGGAGGCCATCTGATAACAGTAGCGGCCACACACACACACACACACACAATATATATATATATAAAGATAATAGCAATGCTATCAAGCATTAGGCAACACACTAAAGCAAACAATGCATCAGACGTCAGCACGCTTCTCCCAACTCCCGGTAAGGCGCTTCTCTCCACAATGAAAACGCCAGCGGTAGCCATGCGAATGAAGGGAACGTAGAAGTAACCAACAGCAACCGCTCCGCATCGTGCGCACCACTATTATTGCTCAAATCGCATTGAATAGCCACCAGTGTTCGGGTCCTTGTCAAACTTAAAGTTGTCCGTCGACAAGCCAAAGTTTCCTAGGAGTTTGTTGCCAAGGTTCTTCAGCTCGCCCAACATCTTTTTCATTTCCTCGTCCACCTTTGCCTTCGCGGCGGTCATGCGGGCCCGCCTCTGCGCATCGAGCACACCACCCAGTTGCCCATAGCTCTCATAGTCACCGTATGCGTTTGACCACTTCTGCAAGTCGTAGTAGCAATCTGCGCGTCGAAGGTACGCCTTTATGTACTTTTCATCGTGGCGGATTGCCTCGGACAGCATCTGGACCGCCTCCTCCTTCACATCTAGATTCATGAGGCACAAGCCCGCGTTACAGTAGACCTGCGAAGTAAGCGTGTAGTCCGTCGTATCCTCCGGCTCGTCTTCGTGATTGCAATCGCCTCCAGCATCAGGCCCCGCCTTTTTACAAGTGCCATCGCCAGTGCCGTCAATGTCGCAGCTGCCGCCAGCCGATGGCCTCGGCATGCTGTTCGATGCTGGTCGAGACGGTACGGGCTTGATGGGGGCACACCAAATTGCGCGCCGATACATGACGAGGGCCTCGGAGACGTCACCCTGCTTGAATAGTTGATTGCCCGCCTCCTTGAGCTTTCCGCAGCGCTCCACATCCACAGTGCGCTCGTCGCATTCTTCTTCTGCGTCTGCGGTGGTTATGGAAGCGGCAGCCTGTTCGGTTGGTGGTGCCTGGTTCTCCTCACTTTCTGGGCTGGCAACGCCGTGGCTCTCCGTCGGCGGCGTGGGTTCATTCTCGACGTTGGACGTCGGCAACTCTTCGATGATGGCGGGCATCGCTTAAACGCAACTGGATTGGCTCGGCAGGAAGCTGATTTGTATTAGGAGTAGTGATAAAGGAAAAAGATGTCTTTAGACACAATTGCTTAGAAAGAAGAGGGAAGGGGTGTATCACGGGAGTGCTTGACTGCGAATTTATGTGAAGATATAGATATGCGTGTCGAGGACGACGCTTCACACGCGGTGGTGAGTTACACCTTGGCGGCTCAAAAAAAAAAAAAATGTCCCCAAAATTCGGCAAAGCGGCGTTGAATACGGCAGGAGGAATCTAGAGAGCCTTCGGTATGGCCCGTAGCGCTGATCCGAGTCCGCCGCCCTTCTTGCATCGTACGCAAACTTCTTTTGTGAACACTTCGAGCGGCAGCAGCTCCGCCGAAGCACGCAGCTTTCTGTTTTTTTGTTTTTACTTTTGCTGTGAAAAGAATGGCCACGGCAAAAACAGTTGACTCCGTGTCAGAGAAGTATGCGCTGCGGTGGCCAACGGTGCTGCGCTACAAATAGAAAAGCCCAGCAATCAGTGGTATGGCTCGTTATGTTTGCCGCATGGAGACTGTAAACACCTCTTCTTGGTAATCCTATCTTTGTTCACCACAGGATATACACAGAAAGAGCAGAAGCTACACCAACCAACCCAACACATTTCAACGCAGCTACACTGACCCTCCACTAACCTGCCACAAGAAGGAATCCAGGACAGCAAAGAATGAAAGCAAAAGCTGCCCTATCGTCTCACACGAAAAAGTTCGCCAGCACCATCGCCTTCAGGTGATACTTGTGGTTCACGTGACGACCGGCGCAGTACATCACGCGCGTCCCCAGCGGCACCCGCTGGTCATTCATAATGATGCAGGTGTTGCGATCAAAGTTGGTCCGCAGCCCACTCATACGCGTGTTTGTCTGGCGGCGAGTGAAGAGACAGACCCAGTAAATGTTGCCCGGCTTCACACGATGGCGCGTGACTTCACCGCCGCCGCGGCCCTTGAAGCGCTGAACCGACACGCGGTGGGCTACGGCGGGAAAGACACGGCAATGGGCAAAACGCTCGCCGGTAGCCTTAGCGATAAGTCGAACGTGTTTGCAGTTCGTGTTGTCCACGCAGTGCAGCTTTACCTGATCGCTCAGCGGTACGCCGGTGCCGTAGCCCTCCGCACCAGTGCCCCACCGCGAGCGGTAGGAGCCCTTTCGGCGTATCATCAAATTGTGGCGGAACCACGTTTTATTTATTGGGTTCCCGGCGGGTAGCTTGGCAGCTGCGTCCGTGGTGGTGGGCGCGAGCCGCACACGACAAAAGCGGAGCATTACGTTGTTAACGTATCTCTTCCCATTCGAATACTACTCGAAGGAGGTGATGTCAGCAGCAGTGCAGGCGGTAGCGAAGAAGAAGCGGAAGAAGTTGTGGCCGAGAGCACCGCATGCAGTTTCCCCGCTTTGTTCTGGGCACGGAGTTAACAGCGACGGTGGTCGGGTGGAGAATGCTGCACCCAGTTTTGCGCCCTATTTCGCAGAGCTCCGGAACAAAAGAAAAGAAAGCGGGAACAGCTCGCTGAGTAGAACGGCTGCATACCTTCAAAGGAGTGACGACTCGCCGTCTCTGGCGCGGCAACACTAGTCACGTTAGAGCCACACGCGATTCACTGCAGAGACCTGAAGCCGGGCCCGCCCAACTGATTCCGTGGGTCGGCAAAGGGTTTACTTTTATATATATAATGTGAGCAACGGCGCGCGTGAAAGTGGAAGCGCAAAGCGCATCGTTCGAAGCGCGCAGCCAGTAAAGCAATGACGGTAAGGAGAACAATACAAATACTACACGTGTACAGCAACGCCACTGCGTTCAGCAGAACAAATGGGAAGCGACCCTTTGCTTAGGAGATTCTTCTCTTTTTTTACCCTTTTCCGTAGAAAACTACGACTTCTCCCTCAGCACCCCACCCCCACCCCCATACACACACACACACACACGCACTCCTCCATTTTAAACAGCAGAGCTTACGACTTCACCTGATCCACGTCCTCGCGACGGTGAAAAATGAGATCCTTCGGCTCCTCTCGCATGTTCTTGAGCTTCGATTTGTAGAGCTCGACGTGCTTCTGCTTCAGTTCCATCAGCTTGTGCACGGTGTCGTCCAAATCGCCACCCACCTCCTTGCGCAGTGCCTCCTTCCGCTCATGGAAGTTGTTCAGCGCCTCATACTCCCAGCCAGTACGCTCCGGCATTTGGCCCTTAAAGGCCATAACAGGTGCGTTGTTGCCGTAAACGTAGTCTTTGTGGCGCATGTACGGATAAGGGTCGATGCCTTTCTGCAGACACAGCCGCACACGCTCCGCCTCCGCCGCGCCGCGCTCGTCAGGCAAAACGTATTTCTTTATTAAGGGGTAGCTGACGAGAGGGATGAGGGTGACAACGGTGGAGGCACCGACGGCCACCACCCACGGTGCCTCAGCACTAATGCGGCTCGCTATCTTCTTGAATGGGTGTGCAACGGTGTTCAAGACGACGTTGCAGCCATCACAGAAGTTGCGCATGTGGCCCACCAGGATGGTGGTTGCACGCATCTTCATGCGCTGGTAGCCACGCGACATGAAGACTATCACAACGGTGTTACTCCGCGTAAGCTGCTAAACACTTGAGCCCACAATCACAGCTCCGGTGGGGCTACTATGAAATGATGATGCTCTGTGACTGCCGAAAATCAGAGATCATAATAAAAGGAAGAAATGGGGGGAATGCAGAGAGTAGTGGTCGCAGCGGCGCGGACCTTTCTTGCGCCACAGACAGAGGGCAAGACGAATGACACGTGCTCTCTGCGGCAACGGAGGCAAAGGCAAAACGTAGTGAGGGAAAAAAAAAGGAGAGAAGACATAACAAAGGTCAGCTGCTTTCCCTTGTGGCAACGGGAGTTATTTTTCTGAGCTGAATTTAGCGTGTGTCTCCTCTGCCCTCCGGTTCGGCCCTTCAGCTGCTCCACCTCAACATCGGCGCAGCACTGCGCAGAGTTACTTCTTTGGAATAGAAAAGAAAACTCTGTGACAAGAACGCGTCTTGACAAGGACCTCAGCGTGAGTGCGACGGCAAGAGAAACTAAAGGGGTCCTCAAGACTAAACACCTATCGGCCTTCAAAACTTGTACTTGAGCAGACGAGATATCAGCTGCTCTTCCTCACCCTGCAAAACGCCCGTTGTGAGCACCGGAGTATCCCAATCGACGATCACCTCCTCCGAAGCGCGCAGAGGCGCTCGCAAGGCCACGCAGAGGCAGAACTGCGTCCCCAGCAGCGTCTCTAGATCCGTCACACCGTCGCGCCCTTTTGCTATGCTGCCCGCCACAACTTCCTCTACAAAGAACGGCGGCAACTCATCCAGCGTCAAGGCGACTTCAATGTGTGCATTCGCCACACGCCCTTCGCCGTCTGGGGCATTGATAAGATCCACAAAAGGCACTACCCCCAGCTCCCACGCGTTCACCTCGCTTGTCGACCGCTTTGAATGTCCTCCGCCATTCCCCTCCAGCTGGCCGCCTATGTCTGGCGCGTGCTCTATCTTCGGCACACCTTCAGTGGCGCTCTCTTCGGTTGGCCAAGCCAACGGAAGCAGCAGACCACGAGACAGCAGCACCTCCACCGCCCAATAAAAAGTAGTGTAGTTCGGCAGCAGATTGCTCGGACGGAGCTGGCGATACGCCGCGAGAGTCTCCTTCTGAATGCGTTGGTAACCCTTCAGGTAGTATGGCAGCAGCATTGTGTGATGTACGCGGCAGCACCGCTCTGCTGCCTCAGTCTGATCCTTCATTTCCTCTACCGAGGGAAGGCTCTGCAGCCAGCCCCAGAGAGGAGACACACTGCGGTGCTGCTCCAGCGCAAGACGCCACGCCAGCTCCGGCCACTGCGGACTCCCCGTGAGGAAAGTCACGATCCCATTCTGTACGTCATCAGTACTGCTCGATGCGGACGAAGAATTTGCAAGAGCCGCGGAGGCGGGCGGCGATGACACGGTCGGTGTTCTCCTCCATGGGTCGGTGAATTGGCACCTCAGACCGACCTTGGAGAGGACTGAATTGGCGCAAAAGCGGCGAGACGGGACGACGAGGAGGGTGGTGCCGGCGTCACAGGCATCACGCACGTACAGGCCAAACCCTACAGCGGTATCTCGCTTCTCAATGAGGGCAGTGGGGTGAATGCCGATGTGCTCCAGAATGGCGTAAGTGGATATATACTCCGCAAACTTAGCTGAACGCCGTGCCCGCATCCTTGGCCAGTGCACACTCAACTCATAATGCACGTAATTCTAGGTGAAAGATCCTTCGCATCCAGCAATGAAATGGCGGCACATACACGCGATGAGTGCTGATTATCGGGGAAGGGGGGGGGTTCTCACTTTGCAGCAAATGAAGCAGCAGCAGAGATGCGAGAAGGCGAAGTATACGGAGGAGTAAAAACTGAAGGGCCTACCGGCGCAACGCCGGTGTGTTTGAGACAAGCGCGAAAACATCGAGCCGCAGGTGGCTGCCGACAGACAGCAGCGGCGATCTCGCAACGCAGAATGCGGCCACAGTTGTGCCGTGCTAGCGCAAGCATGTCAAAGGACGATACAGATTCCCTTCCACATAACAATGAGCAAAAGTGCGCTTTTCATATCTTTGTTTTCTAGTCCAGGCGTGATGAGCGGCCTTCATTCAGAAAGAAAAAAGCAGCATCACCGATGAGCGCATCTTCTTGTACTGTCATCGCGTCTCAAATTCACCCCACCTTCTCACCCGGTCAACTGCGATATGCAAAACTTGACGATCGCCTGCGCCTCCCTCTCCTTTCCAATCTCTTAGAGGCAATGCCTCCGCCCGGCACTTCATCACAACTTCTTACTTGCGCCGAAGGAGAAATTTGAGGTGTGCTGCCTGCTGCAGCACGAGTCCCTCCGCCTCGAAGCTGCCCACCGTGTGCAGCAAACTGCCGTAGTCGCCCAACGCATGCAAAATGGTCTCCATCATGGCGCTTGCACCTCTTGTGTCCGCAGCAGCAGCGGTGCCGGCGGGTGGCCCGTCAGAGAAACGAAACGTTGACGCCGCCACAGTGCCGCTAAAAGCACCCGCCTCACAAGAAGGAAGAAGGATGTCGTGATACTGAGAGAGTGCCAGTGCCAAAACGCCGGCGACATCTGTGTAGTGCGTCGACTCCATGAGAAGCGAAAGCGCCGACAACGGGGCCTGCAGCATTGATGCCCCTGAGTTGGCCCCACTCGCCAGCAACAACGCAGCCCCGAGTAGTCGATAGCCACGCTGCACCGAAAGCGCCGACCAGCGCTGAAGCACATCCTCAATCAATGAATGCTGCAACTGTGGCATCGCCTTCACCAGCACCACTGCATCACGCCAGAGGCCTTTCGACTGCAGCGTCAAGCAAGCCCCGCGGTACTCGCCAGCGAGCATGAGCTTCTCCACGGCTGCGGGGACATCTCCCTGTGCCAGCAGCATCGCCGCCGCCCGCTTAGCAGACGCGGCGAACAACGTTGAAAGAGCGGAGTCCACCGACGACGCAGATTTCGCACCACTAGAGGCAGCCACCGCCATACTAAGGGTTGCCATTTCATTGTAACTCGGAGACTGAGACGGGGTGTCTAGCAGCACCTCGATTGCCTGCTGGTGATTGTGTACCTGCAGCCAGTCCCGCGCGAGCGACAGGCGAGCCACGCAGTCGTCGTTGTTGCCGTTGCGGTAGTTGCGCGTGTTGACGAGAAGAGCGGTGGTGCGCTGCTCATTTAGCAAGATGCGGTTGCGGCGTACGGTGGAGGTGGCGGCAAGGGCCTCCGCGTAGGGGTCTGCACTGGGGTACATCTCTGGCACCGTTGACACAGTTTCTCCGTCGGTGCTGGTGTTGCTGCTGTTGTTGTTTTGTGAGGAATACGAGCACCGCCCCACCTCGCTGGTCTGAATGATATCAATGGGTGACGTGAGCGGAGAGGCGCTCTGCGGGGCGGAACAACAGCTCGCTGACGGCGTCCAGCCCCGCAAAGCCGCCATCGCGAGATGCATAAAGCGCTGCTTAGGCGCCTGACCCAAGAACCCAGCGACAATCGTAGAACGCTCCAGCCACAGCAGCGGAGAGGAAGGAGCTGCCGCGGCGCATGCGGTGCACCTCGCCAGCTGCCGCAGCACGTCGTGTGGCACCATCGTGGTGCGGTAGAGCTCGAGCTCATCGTGGAGGCTGACGATTTCGTCTGTTAGCAGCTGGCCAAAAGGGCCGCGGCACGGACGCGCATAAGCGGGAATACTCTCCATCACCGCACTAGGCATCCCTGCGAAGGAAGCCCTGGAGGGCGAAGCTGCTGTGCCCTCACCCCCCGCCGCCGCAGGGCGTTCCACGCCACTGTCACTGCTCAACTCCAGCGACACCTGCAGGTAGGTACGGTGGGCAGGCAGCAAGAAGGACAAATTCTTCATGGGCCGGCGCAGGGCCCGGTAGCGCACGCTGCTGTTCATCTCGGACAGATTTGCATCAAATACGTAGAGGCACCCGTCGGCCCCGAGCACGCACAGCGCCTCCCCGGCCCAGTACAACGAGAGGGCTCGCACAGCGGCCGGCATTCCACTGGAGGAGAGGGAGCGGCGCTCGCCAGTGGCGATGTCCCACACGGCAAACACGCCCGTTTCAAACAGCACCGCAACCGCTTTCGTGGAGCCAACCTCATCGCCGGCGGCCGGCGTTGCGGTTGCAGATGACGGTGAGGTCCCCGTGCCCACAGAGCCCACATCCTCCGATGCTGTCGCCGTGGGTAGCGCATTGTCGTTGTCGCGCGCAAAGGAGCTCGCCCCGGCCCACGCCAACGGGGAGGAGAAACTCAGGTACTCATTCGCCGTCGGTGCGCGAGAGGGCGGAACAGGACTGGCCAAGGAAAGCACGGCGCCGCTGTTCTGCGGGGCATCGCGCAGTCGTCGCACGGCCAGTCGAGTCCCCTGCGCGTGCAGCACCACGCCGTTCCCGTAGGCATCCCACGTCACGAGGCACTCGCCCACGACGGCAGACCGCACGCCACCTTCCGCCACGGCGGGGTTGAACAGCGGAACCGCGTCCCGGCTCACGACGACGCGATCCTTGTACACTGACCACAGCGAAAGCGTGCCCTCGGAGAAGAGAACTGCCAGCAGCTGCGGGGCGCCCTGCACACCACTCAGGCAGCGGCGCATCGACGGCGGCGCCCATGAGACGTTTGCCACGCCCAGGCCGGAGTGGATGTGCACGAGGCGGCTGTCCTCTGCGGTCCAAACCTCAAAGGTACCATTCCAGTAGGTGAGCAGGATGTACGTCGCGGTTGGGTCCATCGTAATCTCCTTCATGCGCGTCTGCTCAGGCACCGACGAAGGCTTGCGCAGAACTCGCACCACCTCCCCGGTACACATGTCGATCAGCGACACTTGGTGATGGTGCCGGTACTGCTGCACGCGGTCTGATACGACCCACACGAGGTCGCTCCACTTGTGACTGCACAGCAACACAATCTGCGTTCCGCCAGAGTACACCAAGTTGAAACGACGAACGGCAATGGAGTGAGTGATGTCCATAAGGGCGAGGTGGCCGCTCTCCAGCGCCACGCAGCAGTGATGGGCGCCAACGGGGCAGCACGTCACTGGTCGCACAACAGGGGCCAGCCAGCACCCCAGCAGCTTCCACCGCCGTGACACCGCCTTGTACTGCCAATGTGCAATGGTGCCATCTTCGAATAGCACGGCAAAACGCGAGGGATCGAGTTCGGACTGCACGATGTTGGCAGTCAATTTCGTATTGATGCGCACCCCTCGTACGTCCGTTGCAACGGCGGTGAAGCGGTCGTGGCGGGTGACATGCCACGCCACAAGGCGCTGATCAGAACCAAAGGAATACAGCACGGGAAGCGTCTTCGAGATCTCTGATACGGGCGAACAGGCGGCGTTGAGCACAGTGGTGAAGGTGGCAGAGGAGCGGAAAATGCGGCGAAACTCGACCTCCTCTGGCATCCACAGGAACGACTCGTTCAGCATTAGGCCCAATCTCCAGTCATAGCAGCCCACGGTGCTGCGCCTAGCAAAGTACAGCACTTCCTCCTGCGCATCGCTAAAGAAGGCGTCCAACACGGTGGCAGATCCGTCGCCGCTGTCGTAGATGAGGTCCTTCACCACAGGAGCCTCCTCACCACCGCTAAGCTGGACGGATCGAATGATCCGCAGACGATCACCCAGCACCACGGCACAGCAGTGACGGTCGTTCAGCCGCGACAGCGTCACAAGCGTGGGCTGGCACCGACCCTCTAACAGAGAGCTCTGCTGCACCTCGAGAGGCAGGCTGCCCGGCGGTAGTGGCGTGTTGTCGACGAGGTGCGAATTAAAAATATAGCTTCTGCAATGCGCCGTGACAACGAGCAGATGCTCCTCCGTGAGAAGCGCTAAGGATTGCACAGGGCCTTGACACGGTGTCTGGATGCTGGTTAGAGCGACACCCTCCACCACATCCCAGTACATGAGGGTACCCTGCGCATCAGCGCTCCAGAGAAACAAACCTGTCTGTAGATAAGAAGCCGGAGGGCGCCGCCACAGTAATGCCCGCACCGCAGCCCTGTGCCCACTCAGCGACTGTGTCAGCTGCATGCTGTTCATGTCATAGATAAAGATGACCTCTCCGCCATTGCTCACCGCTGAGCTGCAGGCCAGAAGCTGCTGCGGTCCGTAGGCGGCCGACTGAAAAGGGAAATTGCCACCATCGGAGAGAATGGTGGGGAAGCCGCTGCTGCTGTGCGTGTTACCGCACCCCGGGATAACCTTTGGCGAGAGCTGAAGTGAGACGGCGGCCGAGTTCATGGTGTTGCGGGCTAAAAATCGGATGCAGTCGCCTGTTCCTTGTATGTCTGTGAGCACGGTATCACAAAGCCTCTATAGCATGCGCTACCGAATTTGAGACGACCATTAACCGCCGCTATGCCCTCCTGTCGCCGTACGGGCCGTGGGCACGGTCGAATCGGTAGCACGCACGTATGAGTAGAGCAATGATAAAAAAAAAAAATGAGGCAAATTAGTGTGGATGAACGCAACTAGAGCCACGAGTTTGGAAAAAAAAAATAGTGGGAGGTCGATGCCGTTGATCTCGTCCAATGAAGGTTCCAGCGTTTGGTCAATGGCAATACAGAGTGAACGAGACGTGTCGGTGTGGCACGACTATGAAAGCAAAGGGTCTTGCCAGCAGGTACGGCAATAAATGGCGAAATGTAAGGGCAGACAACAACCAAAAAAAAAAAAATAAGTTGTTGTCAAGCAATTGAGGGAAGGCGGCGCAATGTGTACCGCTGGCGGAGTGTCCGCACTGCAGACAGGCTCTACAGTGAAGATTTGATGCGAGATTCAAAGCAAGTAGAAGAGAAGAAGTGCGGAATTTGAGCTTAACGGGCGAGCGCTCTTGGAAAATGGGGGTCGCTCACAACCCAAGCACTAACACGAACTCACGGAATTAAATATGAAAAGTACAGAAGGGTGCTCCTGGCCTTTTCCATGGTGAATTGAGAAACGCTCTCCTCAGCCAGGCATACCAGGTTGAAAATCCAGAAAAGGTAGTAGCAGCTGCTGTGTGCTCGCAAACTTCCCTCCTCCCGCCCCCGCCCGGGACCCACAACGTGGTACGAGGGTAAAAGCACATAAGAGAGATGGAGGGCAGCACTCTCCAAAAAGTACTTGCATACCGCGCCTTCTCAAGACCGCGTTGCCGATACCAAGACGCACTACTTTTGAAGTTAACTAGGAGAATTATATATGAAGGAAAGGAGAAGAAGAAGATACGGGGTTTACGTAGGAGAACCAAGAAAAAAAATTGAACAAAACTCCGGTGCATTTGGGTTCAAAAACAAGTCGGTGTACACAAGCAAAGGCGTTTCAAAGCGTGGGACAGCAACGACAGAAAAAAAAGAATAATGAAAGAAAAAAGCGCCTTCAATTAGCTCACCGCCGTATTTTTGTTGCCGATGAAATGCGCGCTGGCGCAGCATCCACTACAAAGTCAAGGGGTGAAAAAAAACACGCTTTGCTTATGAAAGAAACGTTTAAAGAGTTAAAACCCCTGCGTCGATTGAAATTTTCCGGAAAGCTGGGCAGAGACACCAAGCAGGTCATGCCAATATACGAACACATGCGCTGCATCGTCGTGGACGCCACGTCATTCTGACCACGAGTAGCTGCGAACAACCGTTCCCTTTGATTGCAAGTCAAAGAAGAAAGCGGGCTGGGCAGGTGTAGATGGATGAGAAATAATTTTGAAAGGAAAAGAAAGCCTTCCTCTTTCCATCACCATGGGCTTTCGAGTTAGAAGCATCACTCCTTCCCCACGGGGGTGGGAAAGAAGCAGCAGTCAACCTTACCGGCCTCTCCGCGTCCGGGCTTATTACATTTACTGCATTCGTTCAATTGAGGAAATGGAGCAGCGCCCTAAAGCCTGCTGAAGATGGCAATGTCCTCGGGACGCATCACCAGTCCAAATTTCTTCGGCTGCATCAGCTGCTCCACTGCCTTGGCAACAAATGAGTTTAGCTTTGCCGCTCCCGCAGGATCCTTCGTAACGATCTCCGCGTACCACTTAATCTTTGGCTCCGTGCCGCTGCCACGAATGGTAATGCGGAAGCCGCCCTCGACGTACAACGTGATCAGCGGCTCTTTCGCATGCGCAGAGCGGCCCGACGGCTCGGCGGTGTCGATCTGCGTTGTGAGGTCCACCACCCGGGTCACCTTCAGGCCGGCAACGCTGGTCGGGTAGCCCCCGGCTTCCGCCGTGCGGATGCCCTCCAGCAGCAGACCCGTCTTGGCCGGGTCATCCGAGGTGGTGTAGGAGTTGTAAGTAAAGTGGTAGCCATACTTCTTGTAGATGGCCTCCAGTTGCTCTACCAACGACCGCTGCTTCTCCTTCCGCAAGTAGCACGCCATGTCCGCCATGACGGTGGCCGCCGTCACGCCATCCTTGTCCATTACCCGCCGACCCCACATGAAGCCAATCGCCTCCTCAAAGGCAAAGATCGGCTCTAGCCCATCAGACGCCTCCCGCTGCATCGCCACGTTGCCCATAAACTTGAATCCCGTCAGCGTCTCGGAGTACTGCACACCCTCCTGCGCCGCCATCGTCCTCAAAACACAGGAGCTGACCACCGTGGACAGCATCAGGCACTTGTTAAGCGGCTTGCCGCTGCGCTGCGCGCACTTGACCGCCCACCAGCCCAGCAGTGCGCCGAGCTCGTTGCCGGTGAAGCACTTCCAGCCTTTGCCCTCGGGCAGGCGCTCCGCAACGGCGAGGCGATCCGCATCGGGGTCGTTGGCCAAAACCACCGACGCATCGTTGCGCTCAGCCGTCACAAAAGAGAGCGCCAGCGACGTCTTGCCCTCCTCTGGGTTGGGGAAACGAACGGTGGGGAAGTCAGGGTTCGGTCGCGCCTGGTCTTCCACAATGCTCAGGTGCTCCGCGGGGATCTTCAAGACGTTCTGCAGAGCATGGGTGGTGAAGTCAGTGCCGACGCCGTGCATCGCGGTGAAAGTGAAGCGCACCGCAGTGGGGTCACCTACCGGCTTGTAGGACTCTTGCAGCGTTTTGAAGTAACTCGCAAAAACCTCGTCGTAGGGATCGATGTGGTCGCTTTCGGTGAACGGCGCCCAGGAGGACGGAAGCGGGGTGAGGTGGGCGTCAATGGAAGCCGCAATTGCCTGATCGACGGGGGAAACGATCTGCGCGCCATTCTCCGCGTACACCTTAAAACCGTTGTACTCCTTTGGGTTATGGCTCGCGGTGACCATCACGCCGGCCAGAGCCTTAAAGTGCGTGAGTCCGTACGGCACAAAGGGGGTGGGGGAACAGCGGCGATAGAGGTAAGTTTTGAGCCCCTGTTGATGCATCACCGTTGCGGTCATCTCGGCGAAGAGGCGGCTGTTGTGACGGCCATCATACCCAATCACGACACCACGATTCAGCTCGTTCGCGGAATACTTCTCCCGCAGGTAGGCGGCGAGACCTTGAGCGGTCTGCAGCACGGTGAGGCAGTTCATGTGAGCATTGCCGGGGCCCATGGTGGAGCGCAGGCCGGCTGTGCCAAACTGCATGCGTTCGCCCAGAATCTTCTGCAGCGTTTGGGTGTCTTTCTTAGCCGCCAACGCCTCTACCTCCTGGCGCGTCACCGGGTTGTGATCCCACTCCAGCCACTGCTTCACAAGTGCATCCACGGACGACATCGCTAGCGCTTCGATGTTTACTGGGGCTCTTTTTTTGGTGATGTGCTGCTCGCTGAATTTCCAAGATCAGGTCTTCTCCTGGAGACGTAGAAACCACACGGAAAAATAAGAGTCAAAGAAAAATTGCTATGAAATTTTGAGTTGAACTGCGGCACGGGGGGGGGGATGCAGCACAGCGAAGTTCCGGAAAGAAAGGGAGAGAAAAAGAACAGAATAGAGGGAAAAAAAGACGGGCGACGTGTACTTCTTTTTGGTGCGCTCTCTCGGGTGTGTGTGTACAAGTACGTACTTTTTTCCTTCTTTAAGTTTTAATAACAATAATAATAAATAATAAATAATAAATAATAATAATAATAATAATAATAAATAATTATGTATATACTTGTTTTACTTTTTGTGTGTGAGTGCTTGTGTGTCCCAACAGTGGTAGATGGTTCAGCAAATAAAAACTGGCGTTGCAGCGAAGTAACGCAGAAGTCGTGGAGTTGGAGTGCGGAGGGGGGAGGGGGAGACAGAAAAGCAAAAAGCAAAGGAGGGAAGAAGATTGGGAGGGGGTCTCTACATAGAATGGCACTCTACAGAATGCATAGCCATTTTCTTGACCAAGTATAGTAGCATGTGCAAGTTCACGTACGTATGTGTGTGACTGATGATGTCTTCGCGTGAGAGCGATGATAATAGAAAACGTGATGTCCATACATTCATTGCATTGCCACCTGTTCCGCAATTTTCTTTCAGTTGTTCATTACCCGCTGCGGGTCGCCTTACCAGACGACGCAGGGCACCGGTGAAGTTTCAGCGAGAGCCGGGAGGAGAAGAAAATGCACCACAGAAAACAGCAGTTCCCACCACTACGCACCATTTGCCATTTGCCCGTACTCGCTTCACCTCTGAGGCCTTTGCCTATGGCCACTGCCGTGTTCGTGTGCGATTCGATCCAGATAACGCACCAGGCTCGCCCAACCACACACGAGCTCGATACTTCCACACAACGCTGTGAAGGCAGCTAGAGACACCTCGCTTGGTGTGGCTACACTCTTCTCTGCTGAAGGAGTGGACGGGTTGGAGGGGAAGAAGTTCTTGTCGTACAGTACAAGCGACTCCAGCTCAGACTCACGGAAGGATGTGAGAAAGACACGCGTGTTTGCTGTCTTCAGCTCCGGCCAGGGAGCGTCAAGCTTAAACGACGAGGACCCACCAGCGGAGCAGCGAGCTGACGAGCTTCCCTTTGGGCCTGCGTCTATAAAATTGTTCAACTCATGAATCAAGCGAAGGCTCTTTGATCCCATCATTGTAAGCTCTAGCGGCATGCAAACCGCGCGGCGAAGCTGCTGCTGAAGCCTGCGTCGCCTCGCCTCATCCTCGCACTGCAGCGTGGCCGCGTGCACGTAGGTGGGGTGAATCAGCGAACAGAGAAAGCACTCCGACTGATGCAGCGCGTGAGGTTCGACAACACCTTGCAGCGCCTGTGCAAGGCAGCGAGTTGCCCGGTCCCTCCATCCTGTGGGGAGAAGTAAAGAGGCCTGCACCGCGTTGTCAAGAGCGTGTCGCTCGCTTTGGCCAAAGGCAGCTGCATTACTGTCTTGTAGCGGACACGCTGTGGACTCGGTAAAGCGTTGGAGGTTTGCCTTCAGAGATGCTACCCACTCGCTGCGTCGCTGCAAAAGTGCCCCGGCACTCGCAGCGCTTTTACGACACATCTTTGCAAGTCTGTAAGCGGGGCCAAGACGTGAGCGTCAAAATGCAGCGATTTGGAAAGGAGGGGGAGAAAGAAAGCGATTGGCAACGAAATAGAATAGCGCTAACAAAAAGAAGCGGAAGCCCGCATTTCCAGCGTAACAGCCGCCCTGAGGATACAATAAATGGGGGGG
>LJSK01000066.1:62563-92568 GCA_001299535.1 Leptomonas seymouri
GTGTGTGTGTGTGTGTGTTCAGGACTCGCAGACGTACCGCTTCAAAATTGCCTCGATTGAGCTGACAGTGGCGCGATCAACGCACGACTCCGCAGCGAGTCGTGTGGGAAAGTACGCTAAACTCACCCCGCCCACCGACGGTGCGGGAATCAGCAAAAGGTGTTGCTCGCGCGATATCCGTCGCACCTCCTCCACTTCTTCACTGCTCTGCGGTGCTATGTGCACCTCATACCGCGCCGTGGAGAGCACGGAGGACTTCTGTTGCTGCAACAGAAGTGCCTGTTCGGAAGCCGGACTGCCCCTGGCATAGCTATCGGGTGCTCGAGCTCGTGATTCCCGAGACGGCAGGGCACCCTGGAATCGTTGCCGCTGTTGCGGCCGCGGTAACGCTGGCGGCGCCTGTTGCACAACCTCCACCGGAAGGTCGTCTCCCTCATCGCTTTCCGTAGGCTCATCCGGCTTTGCGCGTGTTTTGGCGCTTGCCGCCACCGTGCTGCGCGGCGTGTACGCACGCTTCCGAGTTGGCAAAGTTGGGGCTGCGAGTATAGAGGACGTGGAGGGGGAAGAAGGTACGGGCTGTACGGCCCGAAGAGTCGTTGTGCTGTGTTCCTTGCGCATGACGGCCGCTGTTTCTCGTGTAGCCCTTGTAGCCGTAGCCGCACAGTGGCTGTCACGTCGCCGTGACAAGCCCAGTCGGACGTGACTGCGAACCGTTGCCAGTCCCGCAAGCACCTTTGGTGCTGTCGTCTCCACAGGTGGTGACGGTGGTTGCACACAACGTGAAATCGCTGGTGTTTCCTCTTTTGGTGCAGGAGCCCACGACGGCCCCTCTGCCGGATCCGTTTCCTCCTTCAAGCCGGTGGGGCCACGACAGCGGTGCAGCGGGGCGTTTCGGCGTGTCTCGCACGCGCCACAGCGTTGGCACTGCAGACAGGGCACGTGGAGGCGCTCATCCGCGCGCACCTCATCCAGGCAAGCGCAGCAAATGTCTACTTCACAAATCGGGCAGCGGTACAGGTAGCGCCTGTGGGCGGACAGCGCTGTTTTTCCGCCCTTCGTCTCTGATTCTTCCTTCTTCACTCCGGACAGCGCGTCGGTATCATCTGCGTGGTGCTCATTTCCGCTTTCTCCCTCCACGAGAGCGTCAAGCCAGTCGGTGTGGCCGCAGAAATCACAGCTGACGCCCTCAATGTCGCCATACGAAGCGCGGGACCGCCTCTCTAGCACATGCGAATTCCAGCACATAAACTGACGAGTGACGGGATTGTAAAGCGGGCTACCCAGCTGCTGCACGGCGCGCAGTAGCATGTCCACTTCCTCCACCGCAGGCTGGCTCCGCTCTAGCTCCACCGTCTCGTCCTCGACGTAGTGGTAGTGCGGCCCCCCTCGCGTTTCAGCCGGGCCGCCCACTTCCATCGATGTGCCGGTGGACGTCGTGGCGGCCCCTCCCGAAACACTCCTTGAAGGCGGTGTAGCTGCTTGCGTCGAGGGCCCTTCGATGACGACAGCACTAGCAGCTGTCGCGTTCAGCACGTCGGTGCTACGGCGCTCTGCCTTGTGGGCGTGTGACGGCGACGATGACAATGTTGTGAGCGCCTTACGATGCCCGTTCATGGATGCAGCGGTCGGGCGACTCTGGTAGGGGCGCAGCATCTGATGCAGTTCATCGTCAGGGGAAAGGCTGCGGGAGTTCGCGCGGTTAAGGGACACGAAGCGGTCGAAGTTAACGGGCGCCGCTGAAAAGCGGCGATGGTCCTCCATCCCGCGTCTATAACAAGTTTATTCTTCTTTTTCCGAACTTGAATGATCAGCAATCGTAGAAGTCAACAACGGCGCTACTGAAAGAGCGTTCGTGCCTGAACGGGTAACGTTCTTCACTTAATGTGCACAACGACAACAAAAAAAGAGGGATATCGAAGGGGTTATCTCCTATCAGCATAAGTTGTTGAGCAGGTGTGGTCAGTCTCTATGGCCAACATAGTAGTGGGGCACTCTAAAGCTTACGTGGGCACGAGTGTTTGTATGGAGGAGAGAGCAAAGAAATGGCAAGTCTTATTGGAGGCACACCGTCCTTGATAAGCCTGAATGAAAGGGTGTTTCCTTCTTTGTATGTATATGAATTTCAAAGCAAAGAATTCGGAGCTATGTAATGCTTCAGTAATGGTACACGGTGACTGCAAAAGCACGCCACTGAAGCGCCACACTGAATTTTTGCCTTTGATTGTATGGATTTTTGTTTGTTTTAGAAAACAAGTTGTGGCTAGGCGAACCTCTCCTTCTATCTCTGCTTACCAGCGTAATTGCGGCAAACAAATGTGAATGTACCGAAAGGACTGATGTCTTCGCCAAATTTAGTAGATATTTATAATCGCTATATATATATATATATATATATGTGCGTGTGTGTGTGTGGTCAAGAAGGGATGCGACGGTGGCAAAGTACTGTTGAACGAGAACATACATACACACACAAAAGCGAAAGCACACCACATCCAAATCCATTTGCGTGGCAGAGAGGGATGGCGGAGATGCTTCGAGCAGCTGAAATCCATATATCGCAACAGCAAACAGCGAGCACTTCCAAAGCAGCAGTAACGAAAAAAAGAAGTGGCGCCACACGCCGAAACTACCGAGACCAACGCCCAATATACTGTAATCTTCTCTTTTGATTAGCATTCTCACAGTCAACGGCAAAAGCGCGATCTCTTAAGGCGTCGAATGCACAATAAGCAACTGCGGTAGGGGCGACTTGTATACTACATATATATTCACGGAAGCCCTCCAGGAGCATTCGACAACATCAGCGGAATTGTAGCACGCAAGTAAAAATAAACTAAGTGAAGCGCAGCAATAACAAGCGCACTGGAACACCCTCAAATCGTGACGCTTAGGGTAAACTTATCTTCATTGGCAGCAGACATCATCGTCAAATGCACATGATGACCGCTTCACTACACAAAAAAAAAAACACCGAAGAAGACATCCTAGCGAAAAACGAAACGAAAGGCTATATATGGTGCCATGTTTTGAAAATGAGAATGAAAGCGGAGAAGGCATAAAAAAAAAATGGGGGATTAGGCACGAGCATGGAGCATCACCACCAGCGATCATATTTTCTTTTGAATTTTAGATTTCAAAAAAAAGTGAAAGAGATTCGCATCGAAATAATACCAATATTGCCGCCTGTAAACTATGTTCGACCAAGAATGAAGAGAAAGATAATCCATAGCACGTTCGTGATCCTCACCCTTCCCCCACCCCCCTCACATTGGAGGACTGTTGCGGGGAAGCGCAGCAACGTCAAGAGCTCAACAGCGCACAGTAACCCTAATTTGCTCGCTACACAAACGTGGAAATCAGCAAACAAGCAAAAACGAAAGAGAAGAAAACAAGATGCCTTTGTCGACGATGAGGATCAACTGAATCAAGAAGATGGAAGACACATAAACATAGGCACGTTTAAAGAGAAACTGGGTGAAAGTAAGAGTACCCTTTGCTCCATGTAAAACCATGAAAAAAAAAGAGGAAAAGAGGCAAAAACAAGGCCTGCGCACATATTGATAAAAGCAAACGCCGACACCTGCCAGACCGTCTGCGGAGGGTTCCACATCATCAAACTGTCTGTAACATTTCAGCCCAGCCACAGAGCTCGAGCATCTATGACAAAACAAGGAACTAAACGAAAGAAAAAAAAAGCTTAAAGAGCAGGTAAGATGAGAAGAGAGAGCTGGAATGACGCAGCAAGAAAAAAAAGTACGGGGGTCATAGAATATACACGCGGAAAAGAAAACTATAATCGACATATATATATATGCAAAACAAAAAGTACAACAAGTGGAAAACAAAGAGGTAGACCCATGGCAGTCGACGGTATTACCATCGAAAAGTCACGCTGGACGAGCACCCACGCGCTCAGCGCACGTGCATGACGGGCGGTGTACCCGCTCTCACCTCATCTAGTTCACATTGGCTTCCAGACGCATTAGTTATATGGCCACCATGGTCTGACCGTGCACGGGCAGCCCGCGTCCGCAACGACGGACGGCACGGTGTTTGCGGTCGCTGCGGCGACGGCGGCATTGGGAATGACGGACTCCGCGCTTCCGGCGTCGAAACAGCGCAGGAGAAGAGAAGCAGGACGTCGTCGCTGCACGGCGCAGAAGTGCTGTGGTCACCGCTACTGGGCGAGGGCAGCACATCTGACACTGCGCCTGGCAAGCGCGCCGTACTCACCGCACTCGTTGGCAGGCGCGAAGCTTGCCCGGAGAGAAAGTTCGAAGTGGATAGAAACGCAGACGACAGACTCGACATGTTCACGCCGTTCGGTACGCCCTTGTGCGCGCAGGAGTCCGGCACCTCGTAATGCAGCACTCGCATTGGCTTCAACACACCGAGCATGTTCGGCGGAATTCGCGGCGACCGCGGAATGGCTGGAGGGGTGGTCATTGACGTGACGGAGTAAGCGTCGTCAGCGTCATTCTCAGCATCAGCACCAGCAGGGAGCTCGGCCCCGGCGGCCATAGTTGCCTGCTCTGCTTGCCCATCGCCTTGAGCGTTGCTGGTTGTGCTAGTGGTCATGTAATTGTTCACTCCCTCCCTTCTCAGCAGCGGGCGTCGCATGGTGGATGAGCCCAGTTGTGAGCTGAGCGGCTTAAGTGCCAGCTTGGATAGTCGCAGCGGGCTCAATAGTGGCGGTGTAATGTGACTTTCTTCATGAATGTTCAACTTCGGCCCCCCTTCCTCCCTTTGCGGCAAGATCTCCTCTGCAGGCTCGTTAAGAACAAGCCTGTACTCGCGAAACGTAGTCGACTTGCCTAGCCTAATGTAAAGCGCGGGAAGGGAGGAGCCGCCACCACCTTCGCTGTGACGTGCCCCGACATTCGCATCGGCCAACGAAAGAGTAGGCGAGGAGGAAGACGAGTCAGCAGGATCAGCGCCCACGAAGTTGCCCTGGCTTAGGAGGCCTGTGGTGCCCCTGCCGCAGCGATGGGCGACTGCCTTCGTAAGGGCTGCGACAATCACACTCTCCTCCACGCGAATCTTCTTCCGCTCAAACTGATGAAGGGGGGAGTAATACCACGTAATGGGAGTGCCATCGCTGCAGCTGCTATCGCAGGATACATCTTGCATCTCGCCTACATAGCAGAAGGCTGTCAGGGCGTGATCGCTGCAGCGCTGCGTGCCCGGCACGCTGCCGGCATCGCGGCTGGTAGTCAGCAGCTTTAGCCGATGCGGGCCGAATTCTAACTCTGGTGGAAGTGGCATGTGCGACAAGCACTCCCGTTTGCCTCAGCAGATGTACGAAGGACGGCAAGACGAGGACAACACATAAAGCCACCAGAAAGAAATGCAAAAAAGGGGGAAAATGCAACTCGGCGAAACACAAAGTAAGAAGAAGCTATTTATCTAAATATATTTCAATTCACACACACGCGCGCATGTATATATATATATATATATACGGCTGTGTGTGTGTGTGTGTGTGTGTGTGTGTGTGTGTACAGCGGGAAGAGCTGGTGCTATACGCCAAAGGTGCCAACCACTAGAGCACGCGGTAGTGTGAAGACGCCCTTGCGATTTTAACCCCTTACCAAGAGTAGAAGCAACGATTTGTGCGACCCCGAACAACGAAACCCAAAGCCAATAATTCGGGGTACTGTGTATCTAGTTGCTGGTGAACCGTAGATCTTCAAGGGCACAGCAGTGTCTGTACCGGACTAGCTTAAAATCGAAAACAAAAAGCCAGGTGATGACCGGTAAACACCCACGCGTAAACGCAAAGAGAGAATACGAAACTACGCCCAGAAACACAAACAGAACAACAGAGCTTTGTCGCTGTTGTATGTACATAAGCAAAGAAGCTGCTTGGAAGTGCGCGTCCTGAAGCCGCCGCTCACCTTCTGCTGCCAGCAAAACTGTCTCACTTGTATACACGCTGTGCGCAGATCATGAGAAAGGACAGTGAACGCATCAATAAGGCGGTCGATACAAAACAAAATTGATGCGAACGGAGTCAAGAGGGAGGAGAAAATCTAGGTGAAAGGAGAAAGAAAAGGTCAGAAGCAGTCAGCCCAGGCTGCTGCACCCACCTAACGTTTGAAGGGCGTGTTTGGCTTTCGATGCATGTGTCCGAAGGGCACTGCCACTTTTCGTCTCGAGAAGTGTCGATTTGAGCATTCGTACAGGCGTCGGAGACAAAAAATGAAAGCGCACGGTCGCTTCGCCGTCATGGCACACGCACGGCGATTGCGTTTCTATCGCCTTTCCTGTCTTTTTCTTTTTTCTTTTCCAAGTCTACCCGCAACATAGCAAGAACAGAAGAGAGAACATGACAGTGTCGCGTCAAACGATGTGCATCTACGTGAATGAGATTCCAACGAAGTGCAGAGTCAAGGGGGTCACTAGAGGGACAAGTGTTCAAAGGCGTTGTTAGAACAGCAAAAATAGTCGAGCACAAACGATGGGACGTGCGCTTACGTCTAAGGCCCTGGCCATCGTGAATGGCACGAAAGCCGATCACGCATCTACGTCACACAGAGCTTCTAATGAACGATATACGACCTTGCATGCATACGTAGGCGCTCCAGCGCCGTCAGTCAGTTCAGTCTCTAGCATAACCCCGCCGCACTCTACCACACTCGTTAAGAAGCATTAGTGTTTGTGTGTGCTCCCTTCTTTCACTTCAAAGCGAAGAAGTGCGAAACAGGGAACATGAACACAACACGCATCGAATGAGTTCAGCACATGGCACTTATCTGGCAGATACTACCTCCATTGAAAGAAAAAAAAAGAGAGCCCCCCCCTCCTTCCCCGCTCTTCTTCGCAAGGAGAGCTATGCAAACTCCGCCTTCACCGCCTCCTCAATCGCCTTCAGCGCCCCTTCCACCTCTGCACGTGACGCCTGACTCTTGACTACAACGCGCAGCCCCGACACTGTGTTCACTGGCTCATCGGTCGTGAACACATTACGCAACACCGCCACCCTCTTCCCCTGCAGCGCGTTGATAACCTTTTGCAGACGGTTCTCCACATTCTGCAGCCCCTCCACCTTCACGTAGTCCGGTTGCACCGCCAGCACAATAACCGGTGACACGTCGTCGACGCTGTCGACCAAGTAAACCTTCTCCGCGTTGAAACGGGCGTTTCTCAGTTGCTTGCGTATGTACTTCGTATGCGCGTGCAGCTTCTCCACGAAACTGTGGTCGCGGTCAAGCACCGTCAAGCACTGCGAGACCGATGCCGTTACGTATGGAGGGAGGGATGCAGAGAACACATAGGCAGTGGCGGAGAGACGCTGATGGTCGACCATGATGGACGCACCGGCGCAGAAACCACCGACGGCCCCCATGGAGGTGCTCAGACTACCAATGTAAACGTCAACGTCCATCGTGGGGATGTCGAAGTGCTCCGGCGTACCGCGGCCCGTCTTGCCAAGGGTACCAAAGCCGTAGCTGTCCTCGAGTATGAGGCGAAACTTGTACTTGTGGCAGAGCGCCAAAATCTGCGGCAGCGGGCAGATGTCGCCTGTGTTGTAGAAGACGCCCTCCGTCACGACAAACCGGCGACGCGGCTTGCCCACGCCGTCCTTTGCCACCACCTGCTTCAGCTTCTCCTCAAGGCTCGCCATGTCACAGTGCTTGTAGGTACGGATGTCAGACCGCGACAGCTTGCACCCCTCTATCACCGAGGTGCTGACACCGTCGTCGTAGACGAGGTAGTCGCCGCGGCTCGAGAAGCACGAGATGAGGGTGGCGACGGTAGCGTAGGCAAAGCTGTAAACAACAGCGTCCTCCGTCTTTAGGAACTTTGCGAGGTCTTGCTCGACCAGCAGGTGCGGTTTGATGGTCCCGTAGAAGCTGCGCGGGCCGCAGCTGCCGACACCGTAGGCATTCACCGCCGCCCGCGCAACGTCCACCACCTCCGCCAGGGTAGAGAAGGAGTGGAAGTCGTAGGTGGCAAAGTCGAGGCACTCCTCGGGGCTGGCCGAGCCAGGGCGCAGGATGGTAATGTGGCAACCGCCACGCCCGCACACCTCCGTCAGACCCTTGTAATCGGGAACCGGAACATTGGACGTCACCACCCCATCCGCGTGGAAGGGCTCGGACTGGTAGGCCGCAATTCGCCGCTCCTGCTCTTCCAAAGATGGCATGTTGACCGGCTTTGCAGCCTGCTTAGACTTGGAGGCGGCGGCACGACGGATGGACCGGTGCAGCAGCAAATAGCCCAGCACCACGGCTAACAGCAGCTCCAGCAGGATGTGGAAAGGATGCTCGGAGAGCTGCTGCGAAAACACTGCCGAAACAGAAGACATTTTCGATAGAGGTCTTTCTTTTGGGAGGTGCGTGTCAGCGACCTCGAGGGTACGTATGAAAGCAAATGGTGAGCGGTTCCTCTGCTGCACTCTAGTTGAACTCCTCGGCTGCGAGAGAGTAATCCGCAGGAAAGCAAGTCCGGGAAGCAAGCCAATATGCAAGAGCACGTAACGCAGAGCACCAAACGGCGCAAATATGAATATCAATATACCGAGAGAAAAGGAAAACCAAAATGCGAAGAAACACAGCTTCGCGGGAGAATGGGCAGGCAAGAGAAGCTGAAGAAGAAATAATAACAGAAAGAAAGAATGGAAAAACTGATGAAGACACAAAGAGAGAACGGCGGTACGAATACACAAACAAGAAAAGAGGGGGGGCTGGAGAGCCTTTGTACGCTACGCATGTTGAAGCACCGGCGACTGGCCTCTACGCAGTTACACAGAACGCACCTTTGAGAATGGCGCAGGCAGGAATGGGGAAGAGAAGCAGCGAAAGTGTTCACGCACTTCACGCTCTCTCCTTCCAGTAGCCGTTTTATGTGTGTCTGCAGGAGTTGAACTGCCAGGATACATTGCCTATGACACATCCTCCTTATTGACCTCATCTTTCTGCGTCTGCGATTGCTATTGTAAACAGCGCATTGCAGTGGAAACACGCACAGACACCTAAGAAAAAGTAAGGCACAGCCTTGATGGCAAGGTAAAGGACACAAGCGTACACGGACTACGACTGTCGACCTCTTGTGCACCTTCCACTCCCACACGTGACAAAGGGCTGCGCAGCTGACCTATCCCCTCAGCGCAGCCCCTTCGAAAGTGATACAGCATCAAGTTGATGGTGCCAGGCCCACTGCGTGAAGACGAGCAGCAGTACACGCGTCTCATTGACCTTCTGCAAGAGTGCAGCCTGCAATCGGCGGCGCAGCCAGCGCCTCCACGTGTCAAAGCTTCGGAGCCCCAAATCCCACGAGGCCTCCTGCTGGAGGCGGCGCAGACGCGCCGACATCAATGCCCGGTTCTGCCACACATAGAAAGCGTGAAGCGCCACCTGCTGGGCCGCCTTTACCTCTAAAGGAAACACGAGAAGCTGCTCGAGTGTGTGCATGCGCCACCGGACCAAAGTGAATCGAGCCAGTCGACGCTCTGCCGCAAACCGAATGCACCGGAGCCGGCGAATCACGGCGCACTGACGTGGGTAGCACCACCACACGCGGAATCGGAAAACAGCGTGGCGTTGCCGATTGACAAGAGACAAGTGCGTCGCCCGATCACGGCGTCGCGCACGAGCACGAGCATACTGCTGCCACCGGGACCACATTACCCGGCAAACGCAGTCGCGCAAGAACTTCGCTTCACAAAGAACTGCTTCCTGATAAAGTGCATCCCGGCACAACCGCCGTTCTGCGAGAAGGCGCCACCACGCAAAGCATCGGCCACCGAGTCGCCGCCACAGCACATGAAGCGTGCTCTGCTGCAGTTGTCGCAGAGCGTGGCGGCGCACGGCGTAGAGTCCCCAGCGTAGAAGCAGTCGCTGCAGTACGCGCGCCTCCGCCTCGCCGCGGATGCGCTGCAAGTCAGCCAGGACGTCGACACGAGCGCGCCCTCTAATCATGTACCCTCGTTCTTTCCGAGGGAATTCATCTTTTGCAAGAGTGTGGAGCGTCCTCCACCTGGAAGCATCCCGCGTACGTGAGGGTTGCCCAAGTACAGGTGCTATCGTGCTTAGAGACGGATAGGATGTGCTTGATGGCATACCGTGATGAGCAAAGTGTGGGTGGCGCAGCTCATCAGTGAAGTGTGCGTCGTCTGGCTGGTGAATGCGCGCAGCGCGGGAGGAGTTCATGTGGGCAAATGGAAAGACAGAGCTCATCCTATATCACGCCATGTCACAACGTGGGATGGGATCACGCCAAAATTACTCAAAGGACGGGGCTCTAAAGGACAGCAAAAAGAGAGGAAAGCTATGTCGTTCGTGTTTGCTTGAAAGTTTGATTAAAAGGGATTGAGTGAAGTAGCGGAAGCGCACACCCTCAGTGTTGACGGCTGCTTACAAGACTATATAGAGCCACATTTGTGTTGCTTCTGTGGTTCTGTCGCTATTCATATCGCGTTGACGTTAACAAACAGAGAAAAAGAGCAAAAAAAAAAGCGACGTATTTGCTTTCTGCTGGTGTTTGCTTCCATATGGAACCACCGTGTTCCCCTAGCAATGCCGTCTCCTTTTTGGGGGGAGGGGGTTCTGAGAACGGCAAATGTCTGTAACACAGCGTTTCAGCATCTTCTGATCCGTCCCATGCACATCAATGCGTAGCGAAGAGAAGCCATCATGTGCACACTGCGCACACAGATCCTCCCCAATACTCACAATCACCCGCCACCAAACTGTCTTCCAGCCTGCATGTTCTTTGTTATTGTTTGCTTGTCTTTACTTTTTAAAAAAAGGTCAAATGGAGCCCTCAGCGCTGCTTATGCAGCGTAAACGAAAAACAAAAACAGCAGATTCGATTGTCCATAAGAAGAGCAGTCGCGCGCGTGGACAACGGTGCAGATGATCCGTGCTGTGAGTCCTTTTGGGGGCCCATAAGGCACCATTAGAAGGAGACAAATAAGGGAGGGGGTGCCTGCTCCGTGTCCAACGCACGTTCAGTTAATGCGATGCTTTTTGTGTCGGCGCGGCGGCTTGCCTTCTAAAAAGATAAGCACACGTAACGCACGCGCGCAGACATCGGGCGTAAGCGCCGCAAAGGAGGAGTCTAATTGCCACTCATACGCTACCTCAGTCATCTCAAAGACATGCGGCTCTGGCATGGACACCGTGAAGGTCGCACTGCGAATACCCTTGACAGTCCTGGTGTGCCCGTCCCCCTCATTTTCATTAAGCATGCACGCCAGAAACGCCTCCATGAAATGTACAAGCAACTCCCTGCTGTCGAGAACAGCGCGGAGGTCCGTCCGTTTCTCTTCACTTCGCGCCACTTCGTCCTCAGCTATGCAAGTCAGGTGATAGAGAAACAAAAGATAGTTCACCAAGAGCGACCCCACCGGGTTTTCCGCAGCAGCGAGAGTCTGCGCAACAAGCGCGTGCAAGCACTTCATGTCCTCTGCGTGGCCCACCGCAGCGTTGCCGAACTTGTGCTGCTGCGCGTTTTCAGTCGAGAGAAAATGCCCAGTGAAGAAAGACCACTGCGCGTCGGTGAGGAGCAGCCGCGCACGAGCCGCGTAAACCTCGTGGGACCGCACGTGGCAGGTGGTGAGGCACGGATACTTCTTCATCGCCTCTGTGACCGCCTGCACGCAGCGGTGGCCTTCCAGCCGCGCAATCAGTGCGTTCAAGTGCGGGCATGTGAGCCAGAAGAGCGTCGCGCCGACGGCCGCCGTCCGCCCGTTGCGGCCATTTTTCCCTGCAGTCGTGCAGAGGACGCAGGCATCCGCATGCTCGGCACAAGTGAAGAGCGGTACATCCGCCACACGGTACCTCTCCGGGTCTGCGGCCTCGGCGTAAGGATTGCGCTTCACCGGGGGGGCCTCGCCCATTGCGTCCCTGGCGAGCATCCTGGCCGACGAATGTGCAGCTGTTGCTGGCGGTGCAACAATGTTTTCCGCCCTATAAATACAAAGCAATAAGAACTGTAATAATGATAGCCGGGAGGTGCGCGCGGTTGCACGGCTGCACAAGCATTGAGAAGCGGGTAGAGAAAAGCAAAATCGCGATGGATTCGAGGGAGGGGGAAACCCTTCACGAATGAAGGTGGCAACGTCGCACTCTACGCAACGCGCCAGCACTTCTTTCGTTGGACTGAGGCAGCATCCACGAGAAACAGTTCGTGCAGGCACCAATCACCGTAGAGCTACAAAAGATGAGCTACAAGCATGGAAGCGCTTCATTACTCCCACTTGAAAAAATAAGAGAAGCCTTCTACTTCCCACAATTCATCGATGCGTACACAAGGCCACGCAACGGTAACCGATCATGTAGGTAAGATAGGCGAGCATATACACACATATGATTGTGTGCACAAGGGCACCAAAAGATGAAGATCAACAAACTAATGTACATATACGCAACAGCTCGTTTACAAGGATGCGGGCAAGCCTAAAATCCGTAAATTTTGTTAATCTCAGCCGTGGTGAACACCGTCTTTTTCGGCTTACTCATTCGGTCCACAGAAGCCTGCAAGTCTTCCTTCCGCATCTTTTTAGACTCGATGCTCTCCGGATTGAAGGTGTAGCGCTTCTCGCTCTGCATCATATTCGCCTTCTTGCGAGCAAGTGTTTCGTCATATAGGCGTTGCACGCTCGTCTCAACCTCCTCAGGTGAAAGTTTTTGCTCGGATGCCGCCACCGCCTCGCGGTGGCTGGCATAGCCCATTGCCGTCGCTATGGCCTTTGCGTCCATCTCGGCTCGGCGCTGCCGGCGCTGCTCCATCTCTTCATCGACTTGCCGCTTCACACTCCTCTGCAGCTTCTCATCGGAGATGGTGCTGGGCGCCGCCACGGGGTAGTAGCGCGACTGTAGCTCCGCCAGCGTGGCCTCCTTGTGAGCTAGAGACTGCGTGTAGAGACGATCCACGAGCCGGCCTTCCTCCTCTGCTGAGATGTAGACGCCGCCAACGACGCGCTCGTCATCATTAAATGTAGTCATCGTTTACTTGAACGGCGAAAACGGTGCTGGCCAGCCTGTATTACTGTTTGTCACCGCCTTCAACCGCAAGGCTGTCCTGACCACACAAGGTGCGCCAACAGCAGTACAATGCTTTCGCTTTCCGGAAAGTGTCTCTGTCCTTTTCTTTAATGGCCAAAGGAATGATAGCCGCTGCGCGTGTGCTCCGAAGCGCTGTTAATGCTCTGTGTAGATCTGAAAAAGCAAAAACAAAGCATCAAGGTGTGGAAGTTAAAGGGTAGTAAGGAAACCTTCATAAAGAAGCCTCCAAAATAAGTAAAAGAAACCATAATAACTTGGTGACAGCGAAGTCAAGAGCATGCTGCCCGCCGCATGAGCGGCCTCCCTTCCCTTCCCTCCAGAATCATTTAGGAGACTCTTCGCAGCAACTTTGTAAACGCGTGTTCATATGTCAAAACGATCTGCCTCTTACACCCAACATTTCTTGAACGCAGATCTTCCATCCACTTCTCTGTGGAGCAAGTCGAGTGTTGCTGTTCGTTCGACGCAACCCTGCTTTCATAACTTTGGAGAAGGTGCCAGCACCACAAAAGCGATCGGCTAGTCCGTGGCTGCCGTAGCAAGAAAAACAAATAAATAAAGAGGGGAATGCGATTCGAGCTGCAGAGTTGTAAAAACGATCTCCATCGCTAGGAACAAATGAATAAATTCAAACAACGCTCTAAAGCCGTGTTCAAGACGAAGCACGCTGGCTACTGATTGTCTGAGACAGGCAACTAACACTTGAGTGTGCACACTCGAAAGAAACAATGCACTCCGCTGGCGCTTCTTTCGCTCATTAAAAGACGTTTCCCTTTCGAACTTGGATTTCTTTTCCTTCAGTGGCTCAGCAAGCGCGGCAGATATGGACCGAGTGAAGGAAAGAAAAGAGGGACCAGACATGTAACGTTAGTTGCTCGCCCGTTGCTGTTTGCCCGCGCATGTACAGGGCGCTGCCCCCTCTCTTCTTCAATCGATGCTAGCCAATGAGCTCCACACTGATCACTGGCCATTGGAGGCATCAGCCAACGAAAGAAACAAAAAGAAAAGCACTAGGAAGAAACGCTGGGAGAAGCCATTCTTCACAATTCCAAACTCAAGCGCACATGTCAGGCCTCCACAGTGAAGGGAGGGAGAGAAAAGCCTGTGCTTCTTATGATAAAGTTCAGAGATCATCGATGATACCCACAACAGCAGCAGCAGCAGTGATAATAGTAATAATAAGAATAATAAGTCTGCGCTAAGCCATGAACGAGCAGGTTAAGCAAAGAGCAGCATACAATTGCACGCGCAAGAGAGAAGGAACACTCCGTAGAAATACTATATAGAGATGTATATGCTCTACTGCATACCCTCGAGAGAAACTCGCACTTGATCATACAGGGGAAGAATAGCACGCGCACACTCCAGTCTAAAAGGCACTTTAATTCACACAGACTTTAGCTGGGACAGGAACACCACCGAGGCGCTTAATGAAAACCAGACTCTTCCTTCGCCCTAGCCACCCGGCTTTTGTTAAACGTCTCAACGATTGCTCTGTCATGCCGATAGTAGTGATCCAGCGACTTGTGCCTCTTGTCATCCAGGTCCACCGCACCAACACGATACACGTCAATGTCACGAAGCACAAAGGCACCACCAACCTCTGCCGGCACATCGGTGAAACGCGAGCATGGTACGGAAGCGACTGGTACACCACGGAGCGAAGAAACAGAAATCATGAGGGTGACATCTTTCGCCGTCGTTGAGACGTAGAAACGGTCCACGCACGTCTTAAAATCCAGCAGAGGATGCACACGTCGCGCGATGCCAATATTCAAAGCCCTATCGTTCGCCTCTGGGTCAACGCAGCTGCAGTGCGCTGCAGGATTGCTGGGCAGCACAACCCACTCCACCTCGTCTTTGTCTTTTGCAAGAGACCAGCGGTAAAGCAACTCCACGTCCAGTACGGGAAGCAGCTTGGCAGCCACCACGTCAGCCGGCTCGCCCTTCGCTGGTGGGGCACATCCAAACAGCTGCAAATGCGACAGCGGCGTTAGGACATCCGACGCGTCGATTGCGTCCGCGACGCCGTCCAGTGCCCCCATCGTGAGCGTCTTCGTGTCGACGCGGTGTGGCAGCGCACGCGATGAGTCGTAGCCGCTGACCTTCAGATTGTTCTGTGGAACCTCCATGAGTCGCCGCAGTCCTTCACGAGAGGAAAGCGAGGCACGGAAGAGATAATTGGGGCAGTAGGGTGAATTCAGTTGCGATTCACGGTCGGAGCGGGCAGGGGAGGCGGCGGGCACCGTGGCAGCCACCTCGCCTTCCGTTGAATCACGCACCTCCTTGTAAGAACGCATCTGCGTGTATCGGCAATGTCGATGCTTTGCCTCCTCAATCCAGTACGTCGCACCGTTCACGGCAATGCCGATCACCTGTGGCTGCTGCCACACGCCTTTCGGTTTCACCTCTACTGTATAGTGAGCGGCTGGTTCAGGTTCCTTGCCGGGCGTCACATCCATCCTCAGCAGCGATGCGGGATTGGTGGTAAAGTTTGGCACGATGGTCGCCTCTGTAGCGCCTTCGATCAGCTTCAAGTATTTCGGTGGGACGACCGCCTCGATAGCCGCATACAGGGCAGACTCCAAGCACACAACGTGGCGGCTACCCGCGTACGTTTTCAGCGCGCGATAGCACTCAGAGCACTCCTTCTGCGCGGCACGGCGAATCCTTAAGGCAGCCCACTGCGTCGGCACGGACGTACGCAGCGACAGTGGGGCATTTGGGATATCCGTAATGGGGAGGCCGACCACCACATTCGCCCTTCCGGCACCGAGAAAAACTATTCGCGAGCCATCCATTTCTGTTTCTCGTGCGTTTCTCGCGCCAACAGGCGAAGTGGGCGTTACGTCCTTGTCCACACCTGGCAAAAACAGAAAGGGAGAGGGGAGAGGAGGAGAGGAGGAGAGGAGGTGTACATGAAAGGCCCACTGGCCATCAAACACACGACTGAGGCATTATCTGCGGGAAAAGGACCCTGCGGGATCACCCTATGAAAGCTAAAACAACGAAGAGGAGACAAAAGCCCCAGTGCACTCAGCACGTATAGCTTCCTGCTCCTCCCCCCTATTGGCAGAGGATGCCGTTGCCTAATCGCTGCTTCCCTTCCTCTTTTGCGCTGCAGATTACGTCTCTTTGCTTCACCGCCTTTACGGTTCATACATTAGCAGCTCGACATGAAATTTTCTTCCTTTACGCGAGCGTTGTTGCGTGCACAGAGCCCACCAAAGGGAGAGTGGTAACTGAAAAAAAAAAATGGCTCCTTCACCGCATCACGATACACACCCAAGTCCCCGTTGCCCTTGACAAGCGTCGTGATGCATCATGGGGAATACGCATCGGAACATAGACGGCATACTCATGCCCCAGTGCGATCATTGCCCGGCACGACTCCTATTGCAGTTGAGCGTTTTTGCGGAGAAGGCGGCGCTGGGACGGCTTCAGCCTCAGCAATCCCCCTCTGTAACAGTTCCAAAATCGCCTCTACCTGGCGGCGCGCGTGCGGGCTTATTTCCGTGATCTGCGCGCCGTTCAACGATCGACATCGCTTTGCGGGTAACTTCACAAAGCCTTGCCGACGCAGCAGCTGCGCGGCACGGAAGCATTCATCAGAGTTCCACTTTGATATCGCCGCCTGCACATCAGAGGAAAGGGAAGGATTCGCCGGAGTAGCCCCTTGATTTCCTTCACGTGTCACTGTGGGCTGCGATACACCGTCAACGGTACGCAGCTCCGTCTCATTTCCTTGGGTCTGTTTCAGCAACGCTATGGAGCGCTCCCACTTCGACGGCCCACCCGCCTCGTCGGCCCAGAGCATCAACTGCTCTGGCAGATGCCGCATAAAACGGCGATGCGGCAGGAGAATAGAAGTCGCCATGGCACCGCAGGGACGCAGCGCCTGCACCAGCGCCACACGCTCCGCGTCCGTGGGGTGTCGCAGCTCATTGAAGAAGAAGAGCGCCGCCCGCCACTCCACAGGTGTCATCGCGGAAGCGAGAAAGAACAGGCGCGAGGTGAAACTCGCAGGGATCGGCAGGCGCGACGCTCGGCTGATGGCCACCTGCAGCGACGACAAAATAACCCACGTGGCACAGGGGGACGCATTGACGGTTGAAAGGGAAGAAGGCGCCCACGTTGTCGTCCCAGGCTGCACGTTGATGAAGGGACGCACAGTACGGCGCGCTAGCTTGAGCATCCCACTGAGCTCCTCCACCTCTTGCAATCTGTTAAACAGCATCTGTGCCTGCTGCAAAGACTCCTTGGCTGCCGGTGCATCTCTGGCGGTGTCCTCTACGCACGTTATGCTAGCTCCTCCGGACTGCTGTTGTTGAGTGCGGCTCTGCAGACAAGCTTGCATAAGGTCATCGTTAGAGAGAAATATACGCATAAGTCGGGCCATGCACATCAGCAAGGCATGACGTGCAGGACTGTCCACTACCATTTCGGCGATTCGCTTCAAAGCTTTAAGAGACTGCACCGGCTGCAACTTTTCCACCGCTACCCTAAAGCAGCAGACGGCAGACAGCACGGCAGACGTCGGTCGAAGGCTTGCCAAGCGGCGTACTTCATCAGCGGATACATTTGGATGGCTCATGCATGACAGCAGCCAGTGCTCGTGCGCACAGCGGCCCTCGCTCGCCTCGCTCACGAGAACGCGGACCACCGTCCCAGCGGGTAACACACTTAGAAGACGCTGAAGTCCATGGCAGTCCAGATCGCACGCACGCACTTGCCTTTGCGCACCAGTGCGTACGACGTGCTTCAGCGCCGTCTCATCGTCCAGCAGAGAAAAGGCAGCCCCAAGGAGCATTCGCCGCCGGGACAGATGCTCCAGCTTTGCGTTCACTCGGTTACGCTGCAAGGCAACTGCATCGACTCTGCGCAGCTCCTCGCACAGCTGGCGAGTGTCTTCGAACTGTCTCAGCTCAATCAGGATCAATGGAAAGGAAGTTGAGTGGGGCACGGGTAGAGCAGCCGAAGACGCGTCTAGAGCCGCCCAGTGCCGTACCGCCTCCTTCACTGGGGCAACGTAGCCGACTTGTGCCATGGCCTCGCGCAACGTTGGCGACGGCGCTTTGTGCTTCAGCGTGCGCAGCTTCCCCTCCGCGGCCCGGACCTCCAGCTGCACCGCACCCTCCTTTTCTTTCCGTTCGAGCCGCGCGCAGACCTGCAGGCCCGCCTGCCAATTTCCCAAGAGCGTATGCGCAGCCAAAATGCTGGGCAACGTCAATGTCGCGGCATCAACAAACGTCGATGGGATGCTGCGGGCGGCATTTCTGACGAGGCACGCGTCCAGCGTGACACGCAACAGACAGGCCGCCTTCAGCACCGCCACCGGCCAGTGGGAGCGCTCGGCGGCAGGAAGCTGCACCGCGCCCCAGGCCGAGACTGCCGACACCCATCGCAAAAACACATCTTCAGTCAAGCGGGGCTTTGCATGCTGGCCGCCTAAGACGGGGGCACCTTCGACAGCGTGCGTCGCACGCAAGAAGGCAGAAAGATCCATTAGCAGCGCCGTGCACGCGGCAGGCGTAGTGGCGGCCTGCATTCGCCACTGCTGCAGCCGCTCGTAACAAGCGCACGCCACTTCAGTGCCTCTGGTGTGCAGATGCGCAGCACATGGCGACGCCTCGACAGCACTGTCAGGTTCTTCCCTGGCGCTGTCAGAAGGAGCCTTTGAAAGAGGGGGCAAACAGAAGTGATGTGCTCGCATGGAGGCAGGGATTACCTTGCGAAAATAACGCTGCCGCTTCTCACTTGCCACGGCGCACACCAACTGCGAGAGCGACAACGATTGAAACGTCCAGCAGTCCACATCGGGCATGTCCTCTCCCCCCTCTTCTTCGGCCGTGGCAGCGGCTGCTGTGTTGTCGTTAAAACGACGCGCCGCAACAAGAAGTGAGCGCAGCCGGGACCGTGATTGGGACTGGGGACAGAAGGAGAGAAGCGCCTGTCGAGTAGCACCATCCCCCTCTAGCGCGTAGGCCAGTGCCTGCGGATAAGTCAAACTTTCCGCTGCCGCACGCGTGAGAGGGAGCGGAGAAGGTCCAGCAGGCACAGAGCCCTCCGGCTTTTGTTGGATGTGCAGAGTTGTCGTATGGAAGTCTTTCAAGTCTGGAGGCAGCTCCGTAGCGTATGGCAAGAAGGGAATCAGAGGTACGGCCAAGTCGTAGCAGCCGGCAGCAGAAGCGAGGATCAAGGCAAAGCTCCATTGCCCCCTTGCCGTGCAGCTCACAAGACGACGCGTGAGGGTGCCGGCGTACATGCGACGTGCGGCGTGGCGCAACACCTCGACGGCAAGAATCACAAAGTCAGGGTGCTGAGTCCGATCCCTGGGGAGTGTGGCCAGCAGTGACTGTGCCTCCGCATACGTTTGACGATCAGGCGGTTGGGCCAGAAATGCATGGAGGGCCGACAGCCACGAGGAGCTTGGCTGTGAACGCACGGCCTCTGCTGGAGACACAACGGCAATGGTATGGAAAGGGGTGGCGAGGTCACGTTCGCTGCTTAATCCTGATTCAAGCGACTGCATTGGGACATCCGCAGACTCCTTCGTGTCTTCTCGCTGCATCGACCTCACAAAGCGTTCAAAACCTTTGCGGATCGACAAGCGCACCGCGCGACTCTGTGTCACCACCTCCAGCGCCGCGGCCCAGTTTCCAACCTGGCCCTCCAAACTTGCGTGGCCCATGACAAGACGCTCCTCAGCCGAGCGCGATGGCGCCGACTGGCCCACCAGTGTCAGATGCTTCGACAGCTCCAGCGCAATAGCGGCGTCTTCTGGGGAGCGGCGACCCAGCTCGTACCCGTGCAGCATCACCTCATAGGGAACAGGCAGGAGACCCTCTGGCAGAGAAGGTCGCTCTCGCAGGGCCGCCGAGACGAGCCGCGCAAACTCCACCATGTAAGGCGCCTGCTTCAACGCACGAAACTGCTGCACAAGACGCGCATCTTCCACTACATTTTGTGCAGCCAGCACGACTTGTGCGACGTCCCACGGCGTCGAGGAGATGCGCTGGCGTACAAACGCACGTTGTGCCGCCGGCATGGATTGCAACTGCCACGGCAGCAGTAGCAGCGCCTCCAGCCAGGAAACGCGCTGTCGCTGCACTACACTCCAGATTACCTGCGCATCTCTTTGGGAGCGAAACAGTGCCGGCGTAGTGGGTGTCGGCTGCGTGGTGGCGGATAAAGAGCACGTCGTTGTCGTCGCTGGTTCATTGGCTTCAAGGTGCGTGAGTGTCTCTCTCAGCAGCGCCGTTGCCGGCGCTGTCTTCGAAGCGGGTAGGGCTGCACGCATATCTCGCCAGCGGCGCAGCAGCGCACGTGACAGCGTCTCGCTTCCTGCATTGCAGCACCACACGGGAGAAATGGTCACATGGTGTGGCCGAGAATGGTACATGGCAGGCCACTACGCTCTTGTGAATGCAGCTGCATGAACGGGGGTGGGGAGCACAGGCAGAGGGAAAATCCTGCCCAGCGTTGCCGGAGGGCGGTCGCTCGCAGGTCGAAAAGAATCCCCTATGCGTAGATAGAATAGCCGGAAACGAGTTCACGGTCTTTGCAGCATGTCTGTTCCTTTTGATTCGACCAATCCGAAAAGAGAGCCGGGTTGCTCACCGGCGAGACGGCGTACTGAATGAACTCGCTGGAAAGCACCCGATCACAGCTATCGACATCAACAGCGTGGAAGAGGGGCCAAAACAAGAACGACGGTCAGCACTGACTTTTGTGATGATATACACACTTCATACCTCCCGAGATCTCGACCATTGGCGGGGGGAAAAGCGACTGCCTTCGCTGAAGCGAAAAGGAAGAAAGAGCAAGAGAGCCGTTTGTGCGTAGAGCACGCAAAGCGAATTATCAAGATAATTTCTCTCGTAGCTCCTGTTGACAGTAGCCTGTCCTAATAAGGTGTTCGTCACTACTGGATGCGCCGACAAGGGTGTGCCTAATATGTAAGCGAGCGGCTATTGCAAAAAGAAACACAACGGCACATTGAGCGAAGAGGGAGAACGGGGGTGGAGAGCGCTGAGAATAGTTGACTGTCGTTCACACACTGAAAATGCTTAGAGTAAAGCAAAAAACGCAGCTGGGCGAGCAGCACATTACGCGAGAAAGGATAAGGTGTGCCTTGAAAACCACGCAGCGGCCAGTGTTGGATACTCGCACCCAGTCCATAGGCAGGCCTTGCGCACCTTATAAAGTGTTTTTCACACGTTGCGTGCTCTGTCCATCGTGCTCGCTGCGTGCAACGCAGAAATGAAGAACAAAAAATGATGTCTCTGACTTTGAGTTAAACGCTTCGGCGACAACGCACGACGCAAGGCAGGCAGCTCAGCCCCACACCAGTCTCCGTGTGCACAAAAAGCGCCATGCGTGGTGGCCACATATTTGTTTAGGCGTCGAATGTGAGATGATAAAACTAGCAACAACACAACCAATGGAAGGAACATCAATGCACTCCAACACAACATGCACATCTACATGCACCCCTGCATGTCACAGCCAGCATACGCACGCCACCACGGTCACCCTCCTTCCTTGTGGTGAGCGGATGTGCGTGTACGCTTCACCAAGCAGTCGAACTGGGCTCGACGTCAGGCGGCGCCCCCCGCCCCCCCGCACGCCTTGCCTTCCCGACGAGTGACAAAGAGGAGCAGCATTACATCATAAACTGGTTTGGCGACCAGCGACGTTGGAACATGCGGTCCTTATACCTCCAGCTGGTCCTCTGCGTATCTGACCATAGAAGCGGGCGCGGGTTCTTGTCACCGTGAGGGTGCGTGCTGCCCTCGTACAGCCACGCCTTTTCTAGCGGTGCCGTGCGCGTCTTGAGCTTCCGCACAAAGTGGTGGTTCACCTCGTCCTTCAAATACCACCACATTACCATGCAGGGGTCTCGCTCATACATCTCAGAGAGTCGGACACGGTAGGAACCGCCGGGGTAGGCAGTCTGCCACGTAATCGGCACACGAATCCAGTTGTCTCCCGTCATGACGGCATCCTTGATGTTAGTGATGACTACGTGATCGCCGGTTATCATGCCGGGAGTAAAGTCAGGCCGATGCTGACCGGTTATGTATTGTGCAGCTATCTTGGCCACATGCGGTAGCTGCTCGCCACGCGCGTCCAGTAGCCACCACCGTTCACCCTCGCGGCACAGCCACTGCTTCGACAGATCATTATAGAGTGGGAGGCCCTCCGGGTGGTACTTGTGACGGCGCAGAACGCTCTTGAAGGGTGCGCTAGCCAGTGCAGTTTTGTGCAGCATGGCTATTTAGCGGTCACTAAGAATGCAGGCGGTAGTATAACAATAATAATAAAGGGCGCGGGTGTATGAAAACTGCACTGAGGCGGTGAAGACGCGGAAGTGTCGCTCCTTCCAATACCAAAGCCCTGCCAAACGGCCAACCTTCCGTTGCGCTGATGATACGAGGGAAGGGAGGGAAAACACTTCAACTACTAAATGGGGGAAAGCAACAGATTACAAGGGAAGAAGACAGAAGCAAGCAGTATAGGAAGGAAGGAACGTCGCGGGGAAAGTCTTGCGTGTGCGCAGCTGTGAGCATCATGCACAGAGGTTTTCCGCACGCACTTCACGTGCATCATGAAGCCCATAAAAACCACTGCGGGATGCACTTCGATGAAGCGGAGCGTCAAAGAAAAAGAAGGTAAGCATTACCCACATCAGCAAGGCACGAACACCTTTTGGGGAGCCACACAGGGAGCCCTTCTGCAGGATGCTTTCGTCCAGTTCCAAAGAAAACAGCTCCATTGAGAACTCACCAGCCCCACCCTCCCTTGCTCTAACGCACCATCTCAGGGTGAAACCATAAAGGCGTGTGGGTACCTTCGTGTTAGCCCGCCGACACGCAACCATTCCGAGGGTGTTTCTCGATTCCTTTGACTTTTTGTCTCCTTTCGTTTATGTCAACTTCGACGTTACCGCAATTCAGCCATCCAAAGAAACTAACAAATGATAAAATGCAACAAACGACTGACAAAGACAGCGCCAAAGACGCAACCCAAACACGCCAAAGCTCCAGTGATGCGGCAAGTGTAAAGAAGAAGTGAGCCGTATTCAAAGCCTCGCGCGCACCGCTACGATATTCCTATCGCCACATCATGATGCTCCCATCACACCTCACAACAACTATAAAAAAGAAAAGAAAAGGAAAATAGCACTGAGCACGCCACATCAGCTACACCGATAGGAAGGATTTCAAAACAAAAGAAACAAATGAGCGGGTGCACCTCCAGGTACTCACATCCGCCCATCAACACGCACGAATCAGCGGAAAGCAAAACGCAAAATCGTGATAAACAAATCCTACAATCATTGCGAAGAGAAAAAAAAAACCGCGATACGATAAATAGGCGCTTTGTCTCTAGGTAGGGGAAATGACAGCAACAACTACTTGAAGAAGGAAAATATAAAAGAAGATACCGCCCATCACCCCCAATCGCACGCACACCGACGCCTTTCCAGTTCCTTTTATGCACACACACACCACCACCATTATCCAGGTTGTCTGCGCGCCGTGAGAGACGGATATGTCCGACATCCACACGCTGAAGAACCAGCGCGCAACACTCCGCCGAGGAATGGAAAACGGGGAAAGAAGAACACAAACTGAGATTGTGGCGAGCACTAGCGATAAGCGGCGTCAACTGCCCGCTCTTACTGCAAGAGAGAATTGAAGGCGCTGATGATCTCCTCATTCTGCCTCTTGAAGTAGTCAATGTTCGCCTCCTCGCCCTCGATCGGGTCACGGAACTTCATCTCCGTGAGGCCAGTGTAGATGGTCGGGAGCTTCTCGCGAATGTAGTTCCACGTGATCTTGTGGTCGCCGGCTGACTCAGCGACGACGCGCTGGGCCTCCTCGTAGAAGGTAACGATGTTGCGCAGCATCCAGCATGTCTTGTACAGCGGGCAGAACTTGTCGTATGGGGTGAACGCGTTTTGCTGGAGGAACTCCTCGCGAATCACCTTGGCCACCTCCAGAATGATCTTATCCGATTCAGACAAAGAGTCCTTTCCAACCAGCTGCACAATCTCCTGCAGTTCCTCCTCGCGCTGCAGAATCTCCGACACGACGGCGCGCAGGCGCATGTAGTCCGAGTCGAAGGTGTTGAAGAAGGGCTCCAGGGCGTTGAGATACTTGGAGTACGAGATGAGCCAGTTCACGGACGGGAAGTGCTTGCGCTGCGCGAGGCGCTTTTCGAGACCCCAGAACACCTGCACAATCGACAGCGTGGCAGACGTCACCGGATCGGAGAAGTCACCACCGGGCGGGGAGACGGCACCGACGATCGTCACGGAGCCCTGGCGCTTGGGGCCACCGATGCACGTGACAAGGCCAGCACGCTCGTAGAAGGAGGCGAGACGGGCACTGAGGTAGGCCGGGTAACCACCATCAGCCGGCATTTCTGCCAGACGACCCGAAATCTCACGAAGGGCCTCGGCCCAGCGGGAGGTGGAGTCCGCCATCATGGCAATGTGCTTGCCCATATCGCGGTAGTACTCGGCAAGGGTGATACCTGTGTAGATGGAGGCCTCGCGAGCAGCCACCGGCATGTTCGATGTGTTCGCCACCAGGCACGTACGCTTCATAATGGACTCCTCGCGGCCGTCGATGACGGTGGTCAGCGTGGGGAACTCCATCAGCACCTCGGCCATCTCATTACCGCGCTCGCCGCAGCCGACGTAGATGACGCAGTCGGAGTTCGAGTACTTGGACAGCGCCTGACTGATCACCGTCTTACCACAGCCAAAAGCGCCGGGAATGGAGCACGTACCACCCTGCACGGAGGGGAAGAGGGCGTCCAAGACGCGCTGGCCAGTCAGCAGGGGGTGGTTGCCCGACTCCTTCTCCGCCACCGGGCGGGGCGTACGCACGGGCCAGCGGTGCATCAGGCGCAGAGACTTCTTCTTGCCGTTGTGCTCAATCTCTACCACCTCGTCGTCCAGCGTGTAGTTGCCGCCAGGCTGCACCGACGTCACGCGGCCCTGCATGTTCGGCGGCACCATGATGCTGTGGTTGTTCATCAGCGAGTTCTCCACAACGGAGCCGAGGATGTCGCCGCCCGTCACGATGTCGCCCACCTTCACCGTCGGCGTAAAGTCCCACTGCCTGTGGGCGTTGAGGGCGCGCACCTGGACGCCTTTCGGAATGAACACGTTCTGCACCATCTGGTAAATCGTGTCTAGGGGACGCTGAATACCGTCAAAGATCTCGGACATGATGCCGGGGCCCAGCTCGAGGGAGAGCGGTTTGCCTGTACAGTAGACTGGATCACCAACGGTGAGGCCGCCAGTCTCCTCGTACACCTGAATGGTAGCCGTGTCACCCTCCAGACGAATGATCTCACCCACCAGGCGGAAGGAGCCGACCTGCACCAGCTCGTACATCGCGCTGCCGCTCATGTTCTCGGCAATCACGACGGGGCCGGAGACAGCCTTGACGGAGCCCATCTGCTGCTCCGACTCAAATGCGTGCTTATCGCGAGCCATTGTTCCTTGTGTACGTGTGTGGGTGTATCCAAATTTCAATTATTAATATTCACCTTGTGATTTTCACGTGTGTGCGCGCTGCTGCGTTTGATAAGCGGCGATGGTGTCAATTCAGAAAGCTCTAGTTGCGGTACGATACAGAATTCAAAGCGGAATAAATAAATGAATAGGAGGCGGAAGTAAAGAAAAGAAAATGCAGTGTTCTCTTTTCTTTTTGCCCCGTAGAAACGCCCGTGTTTGATGGTGTGCGAGGCAAGACCGTTTAAAATCCGTTTTTCCCGTTAGCCGCACAGTGCAGCGCATTCGAATAGCAATGAGCATTGAAAAGAGAGCCCATGTATATGTTTGTGTGTGGGAGAGAGGTGGACAGACGTTTGCCAGGAGCGGTAGGCAAGCACAAGCAGCGCAGTAAATACGCACTCCTCCACAAAACTACACCTGGGCAACGTACCCTCTACGAGACACACGGTTCACTTCATGATCTGTGTATCCTCGAATGCCCACTGCTGGCACAAAGAGCTTTTCTTCTTTTGAAGGAGCCTTCTGCCGCTGTTATAAGGCTATCCACACAACAGCAACAGCGAGACGCGTATCAGAGCCACGGCCAGCATGCCCTGATCACACAACATTCAAGAAAATATCAGCACTCTCACTCTTTATTTGGGTTTCGCTGTCGCGTATGTTTGTACGGCTTCCTCAAAGGAAAAAAATATATTTAGCACCACAGCGAAATAGCCCAACCTATATACTAAAAATAAACCAAAAAGCAAGAGCGAAAACGAATGAATTGCGTTCCCCCACGGATGGAATCTCTACTTCGCTTCGTATACACCTCCCCAACGTGCCTCCACCGCCACCATGTTCGCCCATTATGGGCGGAGGAGTTAAAAAGAAAACCCCTCTCATGTGGCACTCATTCAGAATGCACAAACGGGGTTTACAACATGCCTACACTTTCGTGAAACCTGTTCGAAAGCAGACACCGTCTCACCGCAGCCTCTTTCCTATTCCGAGACTGCACAGCGAAGGCTCACCGTTCCGAAAATGCAGTGCGCTAAAGCAATCATATGAACCACTCCCTTGCCAGCGCATTGACCTGTTACGCAAGCACAATGAAAAAAAAAGTGAGGGGGATGGGGATGGTGGAGAGGCTTGCGGCGTGCCACATCGCCCAAGGTAGTTGTGGCTGCTTTTCTTTTCGATAAAATGGAATCGATAGATATGAAGGCAACCCCCTCATCAAATAACAACAACGACGACGACGAGAAAGAGGAGGAGACAAATAAAAAAAGGGAGGAATAGCAATACGAAAAAAGGGGGAGGGAAGCAACCGGCCTACGCACGCACACCCATTTAAATGGCAGGAGAGACAAAAACTCGCTATTGTCCTTCAAAATTTCCACTTGTAACAGCAAAAAAACGGCGTATATACTATCAAGAGACTAGTATTACATGGATAGCGTGTGCCGGCACATGCCCATATCTGCGCAGAAATCTTTAGAAGGCATATCGGGAGAAAGCGAAGTACACGCCACCAATTAGCCCCTCAGACACACGCACAGGCTTCTTCAACAGTAAGAACCCCCAAAAAAAAAAAAAATGTTCTGCAGTACGAGGGGAGAGGGTTGCACACAAGCTTTAGTCTGCTTTTATCGCACCATACATGCCCTGTACCAGCCAGAAGGATCCAATAAAGCTGATGGTGCCTAACGCAAGCCCAAACATCACAGACACGCCGAGCATGTATGCCAAAAAGAGAATTATCGACCCGAGAAGACGGATCTCGAGGGAGCGCTTCAGAAAGAAGATGCTGAAGCAGAACACGTACGCACCCGTCGCTGCCAACGCCCCGAAACTGCGCCACCACCAGCGGTAGTCCTCGTCGCAAAGCGTAAAGTAGGTGACGATGATGCCGACCTCAGCACAGAGCGCCATCACGGTGAGTAAAAAGAACGTCAGCAGTCCGAACATGTACATCTGCTCCTCGCGCCAGAAGGCGTTCAGCACGTACGACACCTCGACGCAGCACGCGACAAAGGGGACGACGCTGCCGAGGATGGCGTAGTAAATCGTCTTGCTGCCCGCCTCCGCCGGGATGAGGCGCGGGATGCTGCTGACCTTCGCCGCGACAGCGATCCTGTCCATGCGGTAGCCGCAGAAGACCCCTGCCGCACCAAAGGGAAGGGACACGACTACCCACATCAGCGCGATCAACACGATGGTGCCAAATGGAATTGCTGCGGTGGTGTGATTGATCCAGTGTATGAAGTTAATGGTCAAAATGCCGCCACCGAGGGCGAGTGGGAAGGTTGCCATGCATTGCATCGCCACCTTCCACGAATCCATGCCAAACAGTTTCAGCAGACGCGATGTCACGAAGCCGGATACAATGTGCAGGAAGAGAAAAACAGTGAGAATCGCTGTAAGGAAGTTGCCTCGGATATCAGGGTTGACGGCGCCGGTGGAGCACAGGAGCATTGTCACAAGCATCGTGGCCGAAATCTGGCTGCCGGCGCCGACAAGGGTGGACAGCAAAATCGCCTGCGGCGGGGGACGGAAGACGTCGCCGCGCACAAGCTTCCAGCCCGACCCCTCGCGCATCTCCGATTCGTCGAGCTCCTCGTCAAAGTAGATGGCGAGGTCTTTGCGCACGGTGCGCAGCATCACGAAGGCCACCACAATGCCCACCAGCACTGTTATTAGCACGCCATACATCGCTGCAATTTTATGCCCGCGCTTCTGCATGACTTCCTGCGCGCTGTGAGCAATTAAGTACGAAGAAGAGCTCTCCTCCCACTTCACGCTGTATGTGAAGGGGATGTTGACTTCATCGGCAAACGGGAGAGCGAACTTCATCGTCACATTCTCCGTGACCAACAGCGTTGACGAGTTGCAAGTCGAAATATTCGCATAGCTCTGCGGTGTCACATGGAAGCCAAGAAGAATATAGCCTCCAAGCACGTCAGCCCGGTAGCGAATCGTGAAATCAAGATGGTTGTAGATCTTGCGTTGGGGAGACAACGTTTTTGGTGAGATGCCAATCGGGTATCCTTTACGGTAAGTGACAGTGCCATCGTTCACTAACCGGGACGACACCAAAGGCCAATGATCGAGAAACATACGCACATCGTACAAATTGTCAATCAATTGTCTCGCTCTAATCAAGTCCTTCCGCATGAAATTTGCCACGCACAACTGCTTGCACTCCTCATCGACGGCCACCTTGAACTCGAAAAGCGTCGGCACAAGACGGTTGCCCATGAGAATTTCGCCAATGCCCGCGCTGACCTTATCCTGCTCCATCTTCTCATTCGGTGGCTTGCACATGGGGATGCTGTAGTAATTGAACGGCATCAACGTGCGCCGGCTGCGGTACGCATTGGCCCGTGGCGAAATCACATCGCCTTTCTTATAGTTTACAAAAATAGGCGACGCAGCAGAGGCGACATAGGCCGCGTACAGCAGCGCGGTGAGCGCAACAACAAGAACCGCGCGTGCGTTCATCTCAGAAGTTGCCCTTGTATGCAAAAGGTTCCGTTTTTTATTCTTTCTGATGGAAGTGAATGTTGCTCGCCCGTATTGCAAGCACAAATAAGCTTAACCCTCAAAAAGCGAACTGCGGAGAGGTGCGAGAGAGCTCTGCGGCCGAAAAAAAAAAAGAAGACAAATAGAGAGGTACTCACCGAAAACCCAGAGAAGCGCTGCTACTACGTGCCTTGCTTTTGGCAGATTCTCTCGCCATCACAGCACCAGCGTTATGGCAAATGGAAAAAAACACAAAAGCATAAACGAAAAAAGGGTGAGGAAAGAGCGTAAACAACGAAGAGAGGGGTTAGGACAAGAGTGGCATCAAGAGCAATATCCAGAAGCACTCATCGCAGCCTGCATACAAGAGGACCAACGCTGCTGCCCGGCGTTGCGCTTGCGCAGCGATTTTAATGGGGACTGTAAAAGAGGGGAACAGTACTCATTATTATTATTCGCCTCGTTTCATTTAATGCGCGCATGTTCTTGCCGCCCACAGAGTACCTTGTCATACCCGGTGTGCTAGCCGGCACACCCCATCACCCAGTTGAAGCACTCTTCATGCAGGACAATAGGATCGGGTGCCTCGTTGATACTGTATCCGGAGTCTGGCCATGTGCGGCAAGAGCCCACTGCCTCATCTTCGCGCAGCCACTTCAGTGCGAAAACATAACGGCGTTTTTTTATACCTTTTATTTGCTTTTATATCACAAATGAAGAAATCATAAAATCAGAGAGAAACTCAAGCACACCACGTTTACGTTGTACCAGCAAGTGCGTTGCGCCTTCATTGAGAGAGCGCAGTCACAAGAGCGCGAGAGGCCAGAAGCGCATTGCGCGTACTTAGTACGGCAGCATCGCCTCGTAGTCCGCCGCGCGGCGGGCCAGCACCTCCACGTTCTTGGGGCGCACGAAGCCACCCAGGCGGGAGCTCTTCTTCAGCGGGGGCA